>JWZT01004066.1:22519-81971 GCA_000827895.1 Thelohanellus kitauei
TCCTAAAACATTTGGGTATTAATAAAACTCTATCTTTCATCAGAGACAGGTTTTTCTGGCCTGACATGGCAAGTAGTGTCAAAAAGTACATATCGGAATGCCTCCATTGTAACAAGAATAAATCAAAGAATTATTCCCCCAAAGCAGAGCTCAATCCAATTCGCAATAAGAGTCGGTTTGAGATGTGGGAGTTGGATTTCACGGGTCCCCTCCCGATGACTAAACGAGGCAACAAGTACATAATGGTGTGCGTAGATCATTATTCAAAGTGGATCGAGGCAGCTGCTATCCCCGACATTTCTGCGGAAACAGCGGCACGAGTTTTATTTACACAAGTTGTATCCCGTTTTGGGGTTCCTAAAACCATACTTACAGACCAAGGCACGGCCTTTGAATCCAAGCTCTTCACTCACCTTTGCCAACACCTCGGAATTGAAAAACTGCGCTCAACAGCCTATCATCCAGAGACAAATGGGCTTGTTGAGCGTTCGAACAAGTCGATTAAAGAGCTACTTCGGATCGCGGTACAAAAAGACCCCTCGGATTGGGACATGAATTTGGATACATGTCTTTTCGCTTTAAGGACAGCGTGCAATGCCTCAACCGGTTTACCTCCCTCAAAAATCGTTTTTGGGTCAGAAACACAACTTCCAAAAAATCTCTCCATCCAAGATACCAAAATGTTCTCGGCGGAAAGTAACCATCATGTTTATGTTCAAAAACTAGAGAGAGTCATGAAGTCTACATTTCAACTGGTCGACCAAAATTTAGTAAAATCTGCCAACAAACAAAAGAAATCGTTCGATAACAAAATATATGAAACAAAATATGTTAAAGGTGACTATGTATTAGTTAAATACCAGCAAGGCAACAAATTGAGCCAGAAGTTTGAAGGTCCTTTCGAGATCACAGGGGTTAAACATCCGGTTTACGAGATACGAGAAATCTATTATCCAAATAGGACTAAACGAATCCACCACAATCACCTCTATCGATGTTCATATCCATCAACGAATCCTATGGTAAAGAAAACAAACTTCTACCTGGACCCTCCAAGAAGGTCGACGAGAATCACTTACCCAGGAGATACAAACCCGAACGCGTCTTCTTTGAGAGGGGGAGGTATGTAGCATACTCGTGAGAGATCGAGAGATATTAACTTACTTAGTTGTCGTAATCCATCTATTACATACACGAATAGATTCTTTTACTATATAAACTGAATTTTGCATTGAATTTCACCTGTGTTAATGTTTTAAGTTTTACACCATTTAACGAACCTAATTAGTTCAATAGGTGAGTTCGTCATTTGAAACACGATTTTAACATATTTCAAAAGATATCTCTTAATTTCATCACATTTAGGCGAAAAGGTATGTTAAAAAATTGAAGAAAAAGAATTATTAAGGATTAAAACATCTGTAAAACGCCTAGAGAAGTAAAAATAACGTTTTAGATGAGATCCGACACTAGCTGCTGAGAGAGTAAAATTAATGGCAACTTAAATTGCATCAAGATTTCGATTATTTCTCTCTTATAGCTTTCATTTTCTTCCTCTATAATTTCCACTTGAAGCCGAGTTAGTGGAATAGACCTTGTCTGTGTTGTGTTGCTCACCGTTATTGAGTAAAAAACTAGCCTCTTCCTGAAATCTCAATGAAATATATCTATAAACAGGCATCAACTTTACGGTATATGAAACTAAAAATCAAGTTTGAGAAATTCTCCTAAAATTATTACCACGAATAAATAAAATTAATAAAACTTCACTGGAATGAAAGCAATCATATTTATTCTTCGAATAAGTCACTCAAAATACAGCTGGAGGATGCAGACATTTTTACGAGATATTGTCATACCAAAAGTGAGGATGAGAGGAGAGAACTTAGAGGAAGAATAGAGATACTAAAAAAGTTATTCGTGAGAAATTATATTAAGCGGGGTTTCGTGGTGAAACTGAAAACTAAACTAGTTTATGCAGGTCAAAAACTGGAAATTTATTCCAATTTATATCCTATATTTATAAAAATTGAGCGTTTGCAATTGAGAAAATAACCGTATGCGCTATTGCCTTTGCGGAATAGTCGCATTACGTCTAAAAACACAGTCATTTCATGAAAAATCAAATCCTTTAAATTGTGATCAGCTCAAATATACTTTTAGATTTTAGCCTGAATATTATGAAACCAACGACCATTTAAAAATATATATCATCTGTTGATCATAGACACTCAAAAACGGTAAGTCTTCACTTGATAATATCTGCGTAAAAAATATTACATTTAATAAATTTTCAAATAATGTGTGACATACTTCCTTCTACAATTCCATTAATAAACCTCGTTAAGGACATAACAATATACTTACCTTTCAAGTCATTAAATATGATGTGTTATTCAATGATCAATGATTGCTGATTTTCTTAATGATGAATCTTAAAAAAACGATAAAAACCAAACTAGTCTGAATTATTACAAAAAGTTTAAGTCAGCAAATTTTGAGTTGATATCACCAAATATAAATTTGAGTTCAAAAATCAACATAAGCCATCTCAAAAGAGCAGGAAAAGGAAGTCTATTAAATAAAATTTTATGCGATCTATCTGAGAAATGCGTTGAACCAGACATATTGTCAGACCGATAGGGATTAACTAACATTTGGTACAGATCCTTAGAAACATCATCACATAATTGCAAATAAGTATCTGCAATTTTCCTATCCAAAGAATTTGAATCGTTAAATGATAACACAGTCATTGCCATGGTTGTCTTGTAGATTTTATATTCATCATTTTCTTCAGTTTCCGAATATTCATATGCAAAAGAATTACGTAAATGTGACTCAGATTGAGAAAGCATAGTCTGTATAAAATCTTCGTCGATTATCGAAAGAAGGATATTCTTTAGATTTTCGAATAAAAATAATGTTTGTTCACTTTGAAGTTTGGTAATATACCACTCATCACTGAGCGCCAGAATAAAAGCTTCAAGGAATCTTTTA
Organism: Thelohanellus kitauei; assembly: GCA_000827895.1. Taxonomy (NCBI): domain Eukaryota; kingdom Metazoa; phylum Cnidaria; class Myxozoa; order Bivalvulida; family Myxobolidae; genus Thelohanellus; species Thelohanellus kitauei. The sequence goes on from JWZT01004066.1 coordinate 25,520, forward strand.
ATCGTTCTCAAACTATCTGGGTTAAATGATTCGAATGCAGCCCAATTAACCGTAAATTTGAAAAGTAAATGACTAGCTAAGAATGATGAATATAGTCCTGATGATTATAAAAAATTACTCATTGATGGATATGAAACCAACCGCTCGAAAAGACTGTGAAAAAATTGTTCATCGAGAGACGAAAAATTAATATGTAGAGTAACGTAGCTCTTGATATAATATTGTAGAACAAACAATTTGTTCTCAATTGTAAGATCATCAATTGGATATGCTTCAAGATATTTTGTAAAACAGCTATGGAGTTCCGTTAAAATTTTGTAGACCCATTGCTGTTCGTTGGGCTCAAAAATGGGGAAAGAAAAAAGGGTAAAATAGATGATATAAAGCATCTGCTTGTTAGTTTCAGTGAATTCGAAGTGGCCAATTCCACGAATAACTTTCCTAAGTTGCTTTGAAAATTTGATTGCAAATACAGTACATAAAAATATCAATTTAGTGACAGTGTCGATTTTAAATGTATTTCCAGGTCTAGTTAAAATACTTACCCATATATTGGACACTATTTGCACAGTCGGTGATTTATGAGGTTTATTATAGCCATAAATTGCCGTAAAACTGATTTCATAGAACTTAATGGTGTTGAATTCATAGTCATCTAACAGTTTTAAACGATTAAGCATCTGAAAGATAAGGAACAGAAGTTTCTCGAGGTTTATATTCAAGTGATACGGGAATTTGTCCATTATTTGATTTACGTCATCTGTAAGTTTGGTAAGAGATATTGATAATCTATGTGTGTGATCTAGAGAGTAAATGTCATGGCATAAGGCCAAAAATCTAGGTGCAAAAACCGGCATATATTGTTGAAATGCATGATAAAAGTAAAACATACCATTTTCATTGATGAACAACACTTTATGTGGTTCATATAACGTGCAAATTTCGATTGAATGAAAAATTTCGTTTGGGTTAACATCCGGGAAACGCGTAACATTCTTGATAAATTTCAGGAAGAGTTCGGTAAATAATTTGGCTTTAGGAATTCGTAAAACGTTAGTATTTCGAAACATGAACGCCAGAACTTTAAGAAAAAGTATTTTCTTCTCTAGGGATCGAGACACATGGAGTGGATAATTAATCATAAGAACGAACGCATCCAAAACTTTCTTTGGAAAATGTTTAATAAATACATAATCAGCTCGAGGATGATGTTGATAGTAGAAGCGATAAATAATATTTTCGACAGCGTCCATCTGATTAAAAATATTAAGCGATTTGGATCTTTGGATATAATTGGTAAGAGGTATTTGATTCTCTCGGTGATCAACGTACATAAATTCTGGAAACATCTTTCTTCTAAGAATCAATAAAATCGTTTATTCAAATAAAGGAATCTTTTAAAGCACTGGTTTATTGAAATAAATGTAATAGAAGATGAATGGATTTCAATTTCTCATTTTTAAAACAATTTTATACAATAAACTGGAATTTTCTAGAATACGAATTTAAGCGATTTGAAGAAATTTTGACAAGATATACTTTGAGAAGCACCATTTGATTTTAAAACAAAGTTATTTTTCACATATTAAAAGCATTAAATTATAATCGAAAAATAATATGTGATGATATATTTCAGTTTTGATTAATTTCTCTTAACTGTATACAAGCCGGTGAATAGTATACATTGTGAAAATCTTCATGTTTTTGTTAAAAAAATTTATTTAATACTCCGAATAGGAAGGTATAAGATTTTTCAGTGAGTTTACAGAGGTTGTTCCCAAAACTGTTCTGGCCAACAAATATTTTCTCGCCTTCTTTTTGGATGTTGCTTGCGAAGCTTCGATATTTTAGAATTCATTTAAAAAATTAACAAAAGATTAATTATAAAAATATTTTCAAAATGTGACAATCAAATATTTTTGTGGTTTTACAGGTTTTTACATTCGAACGAGTCGACCGTGATTTTCAATTTTGTTTACATATTGCGCCTGCGCGCACTTTTTTAATATAAAATATATCATTTTATTTCTTATTCGTCGAAATTGACCATTTTAAAGATAATTCTTTGAACTTCCAGATTAAATTATTCGAACATTCAGGTTAAATTCTTTGTTTTCTGTCATTATTGTCAATAATGTGCCATAAACAGATGACGTGCGCGCATTGAGTGGACACGTTTGAATGTAAAAACCGGTAAATCGTTTATAATTTATTTCTCCATAAATTTTTGCAATAAACATTCAAGATCCCCCACTTCTACTATCATCTAAAATTTTAAGTTCACGTGACTATATTTTGTTTAGAAACAACTGTATTAGTGTCTGCACTAAAAGTCATTATGTTTTTGAATAAGATTTTGATATTCAAATTGACTACTGATACATTAAAACATGAAATACAATAACCGAAAACTGAGCATTGTAATATAGCAAAAAGGTTGAATTTTCTTTATCATTAATTTAATTTAGATTGGACTTATAAGTTAATTTTTGCTCCTAACTCATGTATAAAAACTGTTTGTTTTATATGCTGATTTTTTTCACGTTAACAATGTTTTTTTGAGCTTTACTTGATGATATAACATTAAGAGATAAATGTCAAATACACACCCAAATCAAATTCAGGGAAATAATTCATATATAATGAAAGTTCTCTGGAAACTCAACAGTCATTTGATATATGGGCTAACGAATACAGCAATAGTGTGTCTTTTCATCTTACAAATTCGCTCTTCTCTTGGCAGGCAACAAGTAGTTCATCGATGCAGAAGAAATAATAACACCTGCTCTTAACATTTCTGCTATAATGCTTGGTGATAAAAACTGCGAAAATTACTTGATGAGATGCTCTATTTAATACACCATTTTCCGTTCCAAATTTCCCATAGATTCATTTTCGATTTTCGCGTATATCTCAAATTGTTTCGTTTCGATTTTCCTAAGGATTCATGTATGATTTCCCTTATTTTACGAAAATAAATAAAAAAAATTCTAAAAACATTCAGGCTGCAACGCTCTTGAAGGAAAGCGCGTTGCTTCAAGAACCCAACTGGCACAATCGTCTCCAGATATCTGGGTAGAAGCTGCTGAGATTTTTGTCAACCACGTATTTCCATCAAAGAGGCTCATGCCGGACTTTATATTTCTCGCATTTGAAAAGTTAAGCTCAATCGGGTTCATTTGAGGAGAATAAGGTGGAATAAAGACGATGGGATAGCCTTGAGGCTCGACAACTTCACGAACTTCTATTGAATGATGGAAACGGACACTGTCCATCCCAAAAAATTTTGGTGTTGGACAACTTCTGAAAGCATTGCCGTAAAAATTGACAAAACTCATTTTGGTTGAATGAAGCAACAATGCTCCTGTAGTTGAAGAGACTAGATATGTTCATTGTAGCACACACATTGATATTTCTTCCTCTGAAATTCGCTAAAACAATATATACACGTTTGCCTCTTTGACTTCGGCCATAACGTCGTCTAATGTCGAAATTGAATCCCGTTTCGTCGATGTTGATAACTTCTGGGGTATAAAAAGCAATGCTTAAGAAATAAAAATCATTCACCTTTCAAAGTAGGTTTGTGAGTATATAAACCATACTTCTATAATCTCTTGAGTTTTTCTAGAAATCGGCACTTACCTTACAAGTCTATATGTTGGGATCAACTTTTTAATGGTCCCACATATAGCGGATTTTGACAAAATCAAATTAAAATCCTCTTGTAATTTTGAAAGTATTTGGGCTATCGCAATTATCGATTTTTTTCAATGAATCGTCCAATACGAAGTTTATGTTGTTCTTCTACTTAATGTACTTAGGCCCTGCTTGATTATTCTGAATGACATCGCCATCTCTCAAAAACTTGGAGTATGTGTATCGAAGTGAGCGTTCGTTCAAGGACAAATTTCTTTCTACTTCAGCTATAGACTTTTCTGGATTTCTCTGAATGTAGCTTATAGCCAGCATCTTTACATCAATACTTAGTTTTTATGTTCTTCGCTCTGAATTGGTATTTTCCATTACCTGATGTCAAAATTCTAACTTACGATTAGGATACAGAAAAATTTGAATTTGCGTAAAAATCTGAAATGAATTATAGGATAATCGAAATGAAACAAGTTGAGACATGCGCGAAAATCGGAAATCTAAAATGAATCCATGAGAAATACGGAACGAAAAAAAGTGTACAAAGAATATTAAATAGATCGAAAAACACTATATTAAAGAACCAAAATTGATAATCAAGCAAACCTTCAACCTCAGATATGTACACATCAGATGAGATATTACCTTTGATTATATAGACCCGTTATTGCTTTTGGTTCTTTTAAGAGAGAACAGCTAATATCACGAACCCAGACTCAAATACATTTTCTAGTAAGTCTCGTACGAAAATATGCAATTTTTACTGCTAGAATTAGTTTTAATAGATTCTCAAGACCATAATTTAACAATGTCTCAATAGAACACGTTTTTAATGTAATAATCGTTAAACGTAAAGAGCTATGTTGAATCAAAAGATACAATTTATCTGATCCATTATTGTCCAGGAAAATCGATCGATGCATAAATATTTCATTTTTAGTAGATTTCTTATTCAGCCTTTGTAATGCAGCAATGAGTTCGATTCTTCGGCGTTAGTTTGTGTAGATTTTTGAATGTAGAAAGTTCTGCATTTTCACACTAAAATCATTAAATCGATGAGTTCTCTGAAATCATGTCGAAACATGTGGTCACATCCATTTCTCTTCTGATTAATTATGGTTTTACGCGATAAATTTTCAAGGCAGATCAGTGGTTATTGCGGTTCTTAAGCAGAGGATCCCATTTACTGTTATCCATCTCCAAACGATGTGCATCTTTATAATATTAAAGTCGTGAAAGATCATCCCTAATTTAGAGTGAGAAAACCGTGACATTGAAATAAGTCATCATAAATGGCCATCATTTTTAGTCAAAATAAAGTAAAATATTTATCAATAAATTTTTCAAACTCCAGTTTAATTAAAGATTTATTTATTCCAAATTGCGAATCCACCAAGTAGTGATTCCAGTTTATCGGTTTTATCATGCAATGTCGTGTCAAATATCAGACACCCACTACCTTACTATCTACGCACCAAGAACATTTTTGTATTTTAAACCTGAGATCTATACAAATGACTGAGAGCAACTGGTAGTAGCATCGATTCTAAAAATTAAATCTTTAGGGATAGAACACAGGTTCAAATTGTTTGACAGACAGTAGACACTTGATTGAAATCACGCGGTGGCTGACGGTGAATAAGAATCTCTTTAAATAAATACGTCAACGTTGAATTGCATTTCCAACCCATATAAATGCGTATTGAAGAGTTTGGCTCAAGGAAACACGAAAGTGTTTATGAATATGCCATATTATCTACCTCGCTTGTGATCACATTAAATATCAACGAAAAATTTTCATTTCTAAACATGAGCCACAAATTTAAAATTTTTCTCACCGTTTATGCCTAAATAGTGGATATTACACCGTTTTTCTTGCAAAAAGGCTAACTTTACAACTATGACATTCAAAGGTTCAGATGTTGTATTTATTTCTAAAAGCAAAATGAAATTTATATAGATTTTAGCTTTAAGGGTAGTGAGAATATGCATTCAGATTCACGAGTCAAATATGCGTAGTCGTTTTTGGAGACGTGATCATGACTAACAGCAATAATACTTCTAAAATTTATCATTTATTTTTTATAATAAATACAACGTCGGAATCTTTGAATGTTGTTCGGAAAGTCACTCTTTTTGTGTGGAAAAGAGAGTACCCGTATCTTCTGTCGTCAACTGTTCAACATAGAGGTCTGGTTTCAATTTTAATTTGCAAAAACATCCCTAAACATTACGAAAAACTCATGATTTACGTTGGAAGTCTCATAAAAAGAGTTAAATGAAACGTGATTGCTACCAAAAGTATACGATAAGCCAGTTGTCGTTCCGTAGATATTCGTTTTTGGTTGGTAATTCATGCTTTTCAAAGAGAAATCGAGACTGTTTTCAAGTACCCTGAAAAGTCAGAGAATGTCTCTCTATAGCCATCTGAATTCATAGTGACCCTCGTTCAGGTAAAATAGACAGGGTCGGAACTGCAACATTAGCGGCGTCTTTGTTTTAATTTTGTAAGCAAATCTCATCACAACGTCCATGAAATGTTAAAAATCTAATGTTTTTTAAACCATTACTTCTTGATGAAGGACATAATGATGCTGAATTATAATGCATCCCAGAAAGTGTCATAATATTTCAAATACGATTTGAGGCTGATCTTTGCACGAGGATTATCAGTTGATAGGCTGTAACATTTTGACATTTTATATGGTTTTCTCTGCAACTGCTTCGAAATTTCAAATTGTTTCAATTTTAATTTGAATATATTGATCAAATATTTAATACTTTTAAAAGACGTTTTAATTTTTGTCTAGTTTTAATCCATAAATTTCTCGCTCGGCCTTTCAAAGATTCATTCGCCTCATCCATTGAAGACGAATACATTTAAGAATTGTAAAAAAATGCATCTTTTCGATGATGATTACCTCTTGAAAACATTTAGACTGATCTGGTAACAGTATTTATGGACAAAAGATCAGATTTCATTTCATACTTTGTATCACTAGTACCAGTTAATCAATGTTGAGATATTTACGACTTCTTTTAAACGTATATTTGCTTATTTTGCAAGCCAAAAAAGTTCTACGGTGCATGACTGATCGAAACCACTTATTTCTATTGGTTAACTACTGTTAAAAATGACTTTTGACTGATCAGATAATGTTCTTTCTGCGTGAAATCCCTCATAAATTCAGAATTGCTTTAGCATTTAGATATGTATCCGTAGTATTACATATTGTTCCACGTTAAGTATTTTATGAACTAAAGCACTGAATTCACATCACAAACAAACTGCCAAAATCATAGATCAAGGAATCAAAATGAATTTCGCTGTCCTGTCAGTATTGAATTCACATTTTCGTACTTAATGATGATTGATTTTGATTATTCATGCTCGAGTTTTTAGAGATATTGCCGAATATCAAATTAAATTCAAAACTGTCGAGAGGGAAAGCTATTAAAGAGCTATAGAATACAATGATATGAATTAACGTGCACTTACCATTTGATTGACATAACAGCAAAAAGGGAACTTATTAACGTGTATTGTCTAAATTAAAAGGCGAATTCATAAATTTACCAGACAAAACCATAAGAAGATTGAGTAATTTCACCGCGATGAGAGGTATAAATGTATTTTAAAATGAATAAATATAAACTGATATATCGAACCCTCGTCAGACGTTTATTGGGTATCACAAATAGAAAAAATCTAATCGTTGAGTCAATATTGGCTTAAATATCAAATAATACAAAGATAGCGTCGTTCTTTCGCTCTCGGTGACTTGGAAAACGGTGATAAGACTACTACTAATTTTTTATTATCATAATATAAAATGTCGAAAATGTTAAACTAAATGTTTTATCATATTATTAATTTTCTAAACATTTTCCAAATGGTTCTTTAATTTATCAGGTTAACAGCATCATGTAACTTTCGGACTTCTTCGGGGACAAGATTAAAATCCTGGTCCAGCACATCCATCCAATATCTCCGTGTTTTGTCAATGCGCGTCCAGATCCCGTCGGGCGTATAAAATGGAAAACGGTTATCACATTCTTTCAAATCAACTAATTCACTTTGTTCATCTCTGAGGATTATTTCCTGTATGAAATTAACTTCAAGTTCAGCATTAAATCGACAATATACCGTGTTCAAATATCCTTCGAATTTAGGCACGTTCACAAAACTCTCCGAATGAAAGCTCCGGAATATTCGTCGTCAAATCTATGTTTCTTGCATTCGTATCTAATGAAGTTCCCAGAGAAATCGTAATTATCCGGGTTTTCAAATGAATACCAGATAGGATGTGGATTAATGAGAGATAGTTCAATGAAGTCACATTTATCATCACGAACAGTTGGATAATCTTCGCGTGAATTGGAAAATTCTCCATGGATGCTATATTTTATACCCTTATTTCCCAACATTTGATAGAATCCAGTCCCTTCCGTATCACCAAACCTGTACCCGCAAACCGGCGAGTGCACTAATGATAGTCTAAAGAGCAAATAGCACACATATACCTTCATAATCAAATCAAACCTACTTTCCAATTTATTACCAGTTAAAGTGTATAGGCTACTAAACATCAGAAATATTATTTTGTTTTTAAAAGATTACTAAGATTCATATTTTTAATATCTGTATGAAGCGTTTGGTGGTCCTCGGACTCATCCACTTACTAATCAGTCGAACGAAACCGGACGAAACTTCATGCTCAAAATACAAATCGGTTCGTAAAAAATTTGATTTACACCTTTTTCTGTTCAAGATGTCCTACTTTTTGTGGTGACATTCAAATGTTCCGATGAGGTTTTTACGTTTAAAAATTAAAATTTATAAAGATTCATTATTTTGGGATCTTTAGAATATGAAGGTAGATTAACGAGTTGAATATGCTCACTCGTTATTGAGATTGGATTTAACCTAACAGCAGGTTTCCATCAAAAATTTATCATTTAATTTGCATTATACACCTTTGACCAGCCAATTTTCCACTCTTCGGAGAGGCGGCTAAATTTGTTTTATAAGTTTTAAATTTTTGAAATCAATCTCTCAAATTTGAGCTTAAATGGAGAGTAATATAAACGATCAAACAGCGGGGTACTTTTTGAATTTTATAACAACAAGACGAGTTAACCAAAAATATCCAATGAAATTCGTTCACTAATTATTGCGGTGCATAACAACAGGAAAAATTACAGAAATTAAAACTTAATTTAATGAGAGTATTCCAACTGCAAGAAAAATTAATAAAATCTATAAAAGAGAGGGTGGGATGGAAAAGCTTCCAAATGGCGGTAACCATAGAGCGAAATTGACAGACGAACAGAAGGAATCACTTTGTGACATTCTGGAAAAGGACTGTTCGAGCACGATTCAGAGAATATGCGATCGGTTTTTTGAGAGGCATAATATACGAATCGTATATCCACTACAACGCGTTGCTTTAAAGAATTTCACACATTATAAATCCTCCGGCCAATTCCAGAAAGGCGCAAGGACCCTCAAAATATACTAGCAATGAAGGAATAGCTCCAGATCGACAAAAAAATTTTTACATCGACGAAACCTAGCTTTCGAGTAAACACGATATGGTAATGACGCTCTAAATATACTAACCAGGAAGGAATAATCCATGAACTTTCTGAGAATAGCTCCGCATCGATAAATTTTTTTTTCATCGACGAAACCGGCTTTCAAGTAAATATGATATGTCTGTATGGTGGAGAGCTCACAGGAGTTCGAGTCACGAGAGTCGTTCCGGCTTTAGGTCTCGAAATTATTCTGTTGCCTGCACGATGTCTTGTGAGGCCATGGTTGTTTCAAAATACCGTGAAAGGGCATATAACGCTGAATGTTTCCTGGAATACCTCCTAGAGATATTTGAAGTCTTTCGAGCACGAGAGATTTCAGAGGCCTACCTTGTAATGGATAATGTTCCATTTCATAAAACGCCACTTTTTCAAAACACAATTAGGGCATTCAACCACGTTCTGATGTATTTGCCGTCCTATAGCCCATTTATAAACCCCATAGAAAATCTTTTTTCTAAGTGGAAGGGGTAGTGCATCTGGCCAATTCAAAATCAGCAGACGAGCTTTTTTCGTAAATTGAAGCATCCAGCACGAACATAAAATCGAATGACTGCCTTTGGTTCTATAGACATGTGGAAAGCTATTTACCAGACTGTATTCAAGGGTTTCCTGTTGAAAACTAATATATTTTATCTATAAATTATTTTAATTTTAGGTGGAAAATAGACTGGTCAAAGGTGTAAAAGGTTAGTCTGAACGTTTGAACATCATAATCAGAAATTCCGCCATTTTGGATGAAAAATGGTGTATTAATCATTCTTGTTGACTGAAACGAGTGTGCCTAAACCAGTGAACGATCCATGGAATTCATAATAAAAAGGAAGACCATGATACACTCAAATTTATTGCATTTCTTTCTGATGTAATAAATACGATCTGGTTAGATAACCAGGCTCTGTTTTATATCGGAAATGGGTACATGGGCAGGAAAACGTAACATAACAAACAGTTATGTAGAATAGGGATGAATAGACGGGAATTACAAATATGTAATGCTAAAATCAATTACCTTAATGAAATTTTTGATAAAGGGACCCTGTACGTGACTTTTTAACACCATGGTTACACCGCCCGCCTTCTATCACTAAGATAGGTTTTAAAGGATATTGATACTGAATTACATTCGATAGAGACTTAAATTGCGAACGTGGTTCCATATATTCAGAAGAATATGATGGCATGGGTGATATAGGTTTTCGGTGATTACATTTGGTCAATTTAGTCATGGAAGGTATTAAAGATATGTCTATAATGACAGCAGTGGGTATGTAAACAATCTGTAAATATTTATGCGATAGAGGCGATGATATCCAGTCAACCAAAAATATATGAATACGCATGCGGTTTGTTATCAATAATAAAAATATTTTACGGTGTAACGCCACATTTGGTGACACTTGTTTTTTATAACTTTAGTTTGTTCAAATGTAGGTAAAAAATGTGTAATAAACTAGCGGGCGGCGTGTAATCAGTATAAGGGAAATTAACAACTTCTAAATTTATAGCACGTCTTTACTAACCTTCTAAATAACTTTGAAAAAAGGGTTATGTTTTTACTCAATAAATGAAGCTTGATATGCTGTTTTTAACGCCCAAGTGATGAGACTGAGTTTTATTATGACGTCACATAATATAATCTTTTTAGAAAATGGACAACAGACTGTTTTATATAATATAATCTGCGACAACTATGATAAATGCGTGGATGACTATCGAACTACACTCCTTATCGGATTCGTGTGATCTAATCAAATACCACACACTTCATCAATTTCAACGGACCACGCAACATCCATTCGCACACTTTTCATTGATATCAACATATTTGAGATATCTTTTATGGTATATTATTTGTAGCGGATCTTCTGAGAGTTGCTGATCAAGTATCTCGAGTGTGTTCGTTCGGTCATTCTTTAACTACCCCATATAAGTCCATGATGATCTCTGAATCTCGCTTTGCGTTTAGTCAGCCGAATTTTCGTTATATCTGATCACCAGATGCTTCTGTCTTCGATCGCATCAGGTTTCAACGATTCCAATAAATTCTAGATACTTCATTATTCAAAAATATCAAAAGAATACGTTAGTTGATACTTTTAACCGTGTTTAGAACTCTTCGCGGTCATCCTCTTATATCTACCTATGTCGCATGGGTAATGAAAACAAAAATCTTTCTCGTCTCTTCCGAGTAGTTCGCACTTCTCAGTAGTATTTTATATGTGCTTTTAGAGTAGATTATACTAGTTTCTTCGGTAAAGGTGTCGTTGACCTGAAAGAATTGTGTCACAAACATGTAAGAAGTCAAGAATTTACAAAAAAACAAGTAGCAACACAACTTTGGCATAATATTGTTCATTCAATAGTGGTCGTATAACTACTCGCCATCATGATATATCATCTAAAATCGATGTTATAATAAATATGTTGATAAATATACTAAATTTATTTGTAACACAATTGATATGGAACTCGATGCAGAAACCTATTCATGAAATCGTACACTTAGAATATTTTCAACGATTAATGACTAGTTAATATGAGTTTTTATTATCTTTTCTCGTTTATATTTGATGAATTGACGTTGTAAATGTTCGTAATATGTCTTTCAAGGCGAAGACATTTACCGTTTCTTAGAAAAATCCATAAATCTAGTTATTTTAAACTTATCCAGTATTTTTTATGATATAACTGAATTTAAAGCGCATTGGTTCGAAATAAATCGTATAATTTTGTTCCATTGGAAAAATATGCTAATTTAAATATTTAAAAACTTTTGAATTAATGATACTCAATTTTTTAATTTCATAAACTTAATTCTTTTCAAACCCCGCTTCTAAAAATGTATTCACCTATAAAAATGCAGTTAAAATTATGGTTAATATTTATTCTTTTTGTGTCGTTTTCTGTTCCGCCCACAATCAATACATTCACTGTGGATGACGTTCTTCGCCTTTTCAAAGAGCTTATAAATCAATTGGACTATTTATATCAAATTCCTATAGATTTGAAATGTTTACATCAGCTAATTTTACACGTGAACGAGATTATACGATTCTGTCCGAACCAGGGAGCCTTAAGTACAGTTTTACCTTTTTTAATCATTATATTCAACGGGAATGGTCAATGGGTGGACAAACAAGTGGGACTTTGAAAAATTATCTAAAGTTTGGATTTTTAGAGGTTTGTTGTTACCAATGAAAGCAAACATTATAATTTGCCAGTGCTTTTGCATATTGTAGAAATTTATATGCTTTTAATCAAAAGATTCCAAAAACACACACCATATAACATCCACATTTAGTGTGCATGATTTTTAACTCAAACTGCTCAAAAAATATCTATGAAGAAAAATGTTTAAAGATAATACTATTATGCGTAAAATTATATGTATTTTTGCGAATTCTTCACTATTTGACCCAATAAATATATGTGAGTATATATGAGATAATGGACAAAATTATACGCAACTCGATACATTTTCTGAAAAGGAAATAATGAACCGGAAATGATTTTAATGGACTTAAAAAATTCTTTCTGCGTCGTTTACGTTATTTAGTCTCAGAAAAGATCCCTAATGAATTTAGCCCTACTTTAACCATAAGTTATAATAAATCTCGCTTCATAACACTAACTAGTATGTTAAGGCTGTGGCAATATATGTTTCATTTGATTAATATGGCTTTTATAACTTATGTGAATGTTATATTTGACGTGCTTCATTAATATTAACGCTTATTGGGTCTCCCTCTATCTTCTGATGTTCGGTTTTTGAATTATTTTTATATACTCAATTGGATATATTTAATTATTTTTAATCTAGTTACAAAATATTTTCATATCTACTTGGTCGACAGTTAGGGAATGAAAAGATAAAATTGACAGTTTTATCGGCCCCGTAAGTCCAGAGGTGAAAAATGAATCACTGAAATTTTTCTGATAAATTTATACGTTGATTTTCTGGTTGCTTCCTAAAATGAAGCTAGAAAATTAATATCTACTTTGGATAAAGACGTGATTGATGATTGATATTTACAGAAATTCTAAAATATGAGATAATACTTTAGGTTGTGTCACAGCTGGTTTTAACGTATAGATTTTGGGTCATAATTGCGATGACAGGTTAAGGGCGAGTTTTTATAGTATCTTTTTTTTTGCCAACGGCCGGATGTGTTCAAACCTGCACCGGTACATTTCTGCACGGACTTTACATCGACCGCGAATGCGACGGTGTCCACGTACTTGCAGGCTAGTACTCCGGCTAGGCACCCTTCTGAACGCATTTAGGGTAGTACAGGGCTCACACCTGCTAAACATTCACCCCCTTCCTCTGCCCACTAGAGCTATGATACCAAATCGGCATTCGTTCGCTGGGAAGTAGAGTTTTTGTAGTATCTTCGTTTAACACTATTCGTTTTTTAGAAATCATTAAAATTTCCACCAAATAAAAATAAATATTTGCCCCATGAAATTTTTATAAAACTTTTATCAGAAGCTAAATATTACATAGCTAAAACCAAATTTATTTTTACAAAAACCAGATTGGCGCGAGAGGCGAATGGACAGATAAGTCAAAGATTTGTCTGACGCGGTTAACTTTGGCGAAAAAAAAAAATTTATTGATATAATGATAGAGGTTAACAAAAAAATTGATTTAAATATAAAATTAATTGAACAACATAAATAGTATTGTAAATGTAGAAATAATATAAGATCGTTTTTTCACTTTTTTACTTTTTCAGAGTCGAATTTAAGTTTATCACTGTTGTGTCAAAGATACGGCTTGCGTACAAGTTAATACAATTGGATAAAACGCGTGCGCTAAAGAATAGTAAATAGCATAATTCATGCGAAAATGTACACAGATAAGATCTTCATGAATTGTGGGCAGTAGTCATTATCTGAATGTAGTATAATGCTTCGTTGGGCATTAATTCATTTTAGTGTTCAATTCACTCAAACCTGGCTGTTTTAACTTCCATCAAATTAAGTCTATCCACTCCCTTCCAGGATACATATCGTGTATTTCTTCTTTTATTTTCTTGTGTGGAATTAATTGACAACGTTTTGAATTAATCGTTCAATATGTGGCAATAAAGAGAAAACAGATACCGAACGTAGCTTTTTTCAAAAAATGGAAAGGCAATTATTGTATCATTGACGTAAACGAAAAGCCAACATGTTCGATCTGTCTGAAGAAAATCGCTGTTGCGAAAGAGTGTAACGCCTGAACAAATTACAAATCTTATCGTTGTGGATTTAAACAGTAGGCATAAGAGATACGACAAAATTCAAATTGTCGGCTTTGAAAAAAACATTGAAGAAACAACATTTATTCTTGAAAAACATTAATCATATTAATGAAGCTGCTGTAAAAGCCAGCTACGTTATCTCATCAGTTAGCTTAGGCACCATAACCGTTTTCGAATGGAGAGATAAAAACATTCATGTTGTTGGGCGCAGATTTGATTTTTCCTCATAAGCGACAAGCATTTTTTACTTGAATCCTGTCAAGAAACACGATTGCAAAGAGAGTTGTTGATATAGCCCGTGATCTGAATTGTGAGCTTATAAAAGTAAAGTAGTTCTGCTTTGTTTCAATCGCAATCGATGAGTACAGCTATCAGTTACTTTTCTCAACTTGTTGTTTTTATTCGCTGAGTTGATAACGGTATCAACATAATGGAAAAATTTGTTGAATTGATTACAATGAAAGATACAACAACTGAGGACGATGTTTATAAAAGTTAGTGGGAAAAAGGGTGAATACTTTGTGTAGATTGAAAACAAACTGTGTATTTGGTCACCGAGTGAGCACTTCAAATGATAGACAGGAAAGCTTTGGTCGCAATAAATTTGAAAGAAAAGTTATAAAAACTCAATGTGAAGTCAGATTTCTGTAATTTTCAATGCATTGTACATCAAGAATCGTTGTGCAGTCAAACCATTATAGTAAGAAACGTAATGAATGCCGTGGTAAAGACGGTAAATTTCATCAGAGTGGTTCTTAATTACATACAATTTAATAGCCTTTTGGAGGAAGTTGGAAACTCACGGTCTGCTTTTTAATACGGAAGTTTGGTAGCTTAGTCAGGGTACTGTTCTATTCCGTTTTGTTAAATTTAATTCTGAGATTAAAATATTTATGGAGATGAAAGGATGCCTAGTTTCGGAGTTGAGTAACAATACATTCCTTACATATTTAGATTTAAAGTTGATATTATCGAACACGTTCATGAAATTAACAAAAAACTGAGGGACGTAATAACTTGGTGACCTATCTTTATGAAAGCATTTGTGCTGTTGATTCTAAGCTCTAGTTATGGAAAAAGTAGTTGATTGAAAATAATTAAATTCATTTTCAAACGCTAAAACGTTTTCTATCTGACACTGGATTTATTAATGATGTTCACACCGAGAATTACAATCCACATTTCAGCGATGAGAAACGAATTTACGCGGAGATGTTCGGATTTTAAACTCATGAAAAATAGCTTTGCAATTGTTCGAAACCCGTTCTCCATAAATGCACAAACTGCACCAGATGAAATAAATAATGCAGCTAATCGATATGCAATCCGATTTCGTTTTCAAAGATGAAGTAGGTTTTGTTGCCACTATAAGATTTTGCACATTAACAGGAAAAGAATATCCCATTATGACAGCCTTTTCTACAACAGTATTGTCGATGTTTAGAAAAAATTGTGTTTGAAAGCAGTTTTTTCTGTTATGAATTCAAATAAATCAAAATATCTCTCAAAACTGACAGACACTTATTTGAACACAGGTCTTAAAGTTTCTACTGCTCAGATGCATACATCAGACTTTTATTAACTTGTAAGTGTTAAGCGCTGTCAGACATCTGAAACAACCAATTATTACAATTTCTTAGCAGAATTATATATTTTGGAATAATTTTCTCATTCGCTCATAGAATGTTTATTGTCCACAATATTTACATTTTCGAATTACTTTTTTCATTATCAGTAGCGTTATATTACCTGAAATTAAATGACATTAAACGACTCCAATTTACACCTTTGGCCAGCCTATTTTTCCACATTGTGCAATCAATTTTCCACTCTGCGGCGAGGCGGTTGAAATTGTTCAATCAATTTTCCACAAAAAATTAAAATAATTTAGAAATAAAATATATAAGTTTTCAACACGATACTCTTGAATACAGTCCGGCAAATAGCTTTACATGTGTCTGTAGAACCCAACGCAGTCATTTGATGATATGTGGTTGCTGGATGTTTCAATTGACGAAAAAAGTTCTTCTGCTGATCTTGAATTGTACTGACGTACTAACGCCTTCCATTTGGAAAAAAGATTTTCTATGGGGTTTAAAAATGGGCTATATGGTGGCAAATAGATCGGAAGGTGGTTGAATGTCCTAATCGTGTTTTTAACAAATTTCGAAAATTGATTGCACAATGTGGAAAATTTACTGGTCAAAGGTGTATTAAATGTTAATGTTATTCAAATGTAAAAAACATAAAATCAGAGTTTTTACCCTGCTTTTTATAGTGGATTATTCGAATGTAGTAGACAGGCCCGTGGAGCACTTTTAGAATTCTATTCAGCCCGTCATGTGAAATGAGTTTGACATCCCTGTGTTAATTGTTTAATTCAACAGGAGATATTAATAAGCAGAAATAAGCCGTCAATAACCACATCCTGGGTAAGAACATAATATAATGGATCATTAGGTGCGTGCCGTATTAGAATATTGTTTATTAAGGCTAGTTTTTGCGACAATATCACCGTGACCGTATCGATTGTCACCGAGTGTATCATTCTTCAAAATTCTAGACAGTCATTTTTAGAATTATCTCAAATAGAAAATTCAAGTAACATTCGACTGACTGAATACTGGGTGAAATTGTTCTTAAATTGAATTCTAGACTCGTCTATTTTTTGATATTAATATGCATGAAATTAGAATTTCCATGAGAAGAATATGATCTAGGCATAAAAATGTCAACTTATCGAATAATCCAGCGTGATTCGGACAATTATCTCACTATTTAGGAATCAAATCAGGACTTATGTCTGCTTTGACCCAATCCAAATAAGATCGAGATACAAGCTTCGCAAGTCAGTCAATAACAACTTAAAACCTAGATTTCTTACCAAAAGCCTATTCCATTCTTTATCTGGTTCAGGAAGTGGAGGGTGATGGATTGGGTGGTGATTTGAGTCAACTATCAGATGTGGACTTTTGTTAAAATTGGTCATAAAATTTGTTTTTGTCAAGCATTCATATGGGTTGATTAAATATCAAGCTCACGTGTCTAATTTACGAATCCTTGTTAATGGTTCAACGTTTCAAAGGAATCGGTGCTACAACATCTGACGCGAATCATTTCTGACCATATGGAAAAGTAGGTGCTTTGAAGATTGATATATTGTTAGGTAGTGTGAAATATTCGAACAAGATTTCAGATGGCGCTGATCCTGAAATGTCGTGTTTTACCTTATTACGTTGTAGGAAATTAAAAGGGATTATAAAGGTAGCTTTTCGAGAGGTAGACGAACTGTTCCAATTGATCATTTTAATTTGATATGGTAATTAGCAAGCATCGAAATCATTGGAACCTAAGTGATGAAATCAATGGGATTTAACGTATAAAAACAGACTAATATAAATAATCAAAGGGGTTTTCGGATTCCAAACCAAAATATTCTAGTACTGGAGGCCAGAACAGAACACATCCGAATAAGTATATTGCGGCTAATGCAAAGACATAAAGCATCGTTTTAAGATCATCTGTGGGTTCAAACTTGCATTTAAAGGCTAGATTAACAAAAAATTACCTTCATCCGATAAATCGCTGCTTGCTGGGTTGAACGATATATTAAAATACTCTACATTTATCTTCAGATAGTATCTACAATAACTACCACATGCAGGATTTTTATTCATGTACATTTCAAACGATTGGCAAGTAAACATGCTGTAGTTTTCAGGTATTTTAAAATTGTACTCGTATTCAAAAATCAGAAGTTGCTTATCGTACGTTAAATAAAAAAGAACCTTCATACGCCCATTCGCTGGGATCAAAATCTATTCTAAATTTGGTCATATTCCAATAATCATCAAATTTTTGCAGCTCCATTCTCCAGTAAGATTTCTTTGATTCGAATGTTACATTAATTGAAGAATTGGTGCATTTTATTTCTCCTGTTGTAATTTTAACTTTCGAAAATCTTTCAATAGTCTGTTTAGTATACATTTTACCATATAACCTTTACGAATCTATTTTAATAAACAATCTTACAGTGTGCGAATTTTCGATATCCTTGAAAAACTTCCCCATAAGATCCATAGTTGATCGGAATGCAATACAAGAATCGTAGATGTTGATTTCAAGACCAGAGACGCTGAAATCAATATAAACTAAAATGAGGAAGATTTCAATCAGCATTTAAATGATGGGCATGACTGAAAAATTCTCCGGTTGTTTGATTTAAATCAATTGCTAAGCTATTAATCTTAATATAGATATTAGATTAATAGTTAATGCGCCGAACAAATATACTTATTTTATGGTAATTGTATCTGATCGACCAAAAAAATACGAATATAATCCAATGCCATGCTATTTTGCGCCAACCCCGTGCATAATTGGATTCGAATAATCTAACATCCAGAGTAGGTTTAGAGATCTGAAATATTAAAAGTAAACATTTTCAGATCTGAGATTAAAATGTTCAGTATTTACCCAAAAATTAATTCGAAAAAACTCGAAGATATCCGAATTTCTAACCCCATAAAAGACTATGGCGGTATATCGGCAAGAAAAACTTCGTAAATCTATTTAAGCTGAAAGAAGGGCTTGAAATTGAAAATATCCAGAAATTCTTTCATATTAGGTCATCATAATAAAATTGGGTTCATCCAATCAAGTTATAACCGAACGGAATGACAGCTAGATGTCGAAAAGATTTCTCAAATTCACTTAAACATAACTTTTACGTTCCTTGGTCTGTTATGTGCCGATGTTCAGACCATTTTTTCAATAAGCCTTTCAAATTTATTGAACAACAGTGCCAACATCTCTAGTTAAGATATCATTCACACAGATTGGAATTGTATGGAAGACTCTTGCCGACGGTGCCTTACCTCTAGATATGTAGTTGTATTAAGAGAATTGTACCACCAGTTGTGTGCTATTTCTGACATATCATCATGTAGGTGATGTTATTTACATTCATCGATATCAAATCGGCATTAATGGTTTCACTACGATTAGCAGTGTTAATCATTAAAACTTGGTTCAATTTTTGAAACTATGCTTGTGATCCCTTTTCATTGAATAGCTTTAAAGTTTCAGATTTTATTGGCGTAACCGATGCCAAATTAGGTGGTTGTTTTAAATATGAGTTTTTTTCATACTTTTAAACTATATGCATGAGATTTGTTTAATAAAAGTTAACTGCCATAAGCGAAGGAGTTATATCCATAAGATCTTCATGGTTTCATTTCCTCATGTTTTTTGAAATATAATTTGACCATGGTATTCGCGCTTTTCCATCTTATGATCCAAAAAGTAGTAAGGATATGTTCATGATCCAGAAAATATTGAACTGGGGAAAATGCATCGACGTCACCAAACATTGAATTCATCTAGCTCTGGCCTAACATTTAAAAACTTTCCAAATGGAGCATTCGCGACAACTACACCGCGTTCACGTATGGCCACTATTAGTTACCCTATGAGGAACTCGGGTATAAAATCGTAGCCCAAAAGTAATCCTATGAAGAGACAATGATCAATTACAGGTAGCTGCTGACAGGAACAGTTTAAATATTAAAAGCAAACAGTAAAACAGTACTGAGATGATCAAATAAATACCCCCTTCACTTTGTAAGAAAACCAGTTGTACTGCTACAAAATAAGGAAGCCGCACAGAACGATTTATGAAACTAGGTAAGAGCTGCACGTCTGATACTTCGGACCATATCTACCTAAGACGAACCTGAATCCATCGTTATGTTGGGTGATTCTAAAATGGCTTTGAGAGCCCAGGTTAATCACTTACATTTTGAACATTTAGGCTTCAAACTTGTCCACCGACTTTATCGCATAGGTTGGGCATTCATCGAAATTCCGTGAGCATTTTTCTAAATAAAATCATCTTTTTATAGAATTCGTCCCCTGTTAGCAACCCTCAAAATACCAGTATGAAAAAAGGCATAATCTCACTGACTAATGACTGTTCAACATTTATTCTCCCTCTTTTGCTGAGTGACTGAGACGGTGATTGGCCATCGGAATGAAGCGCACATCTCAATCATAAGACCCAAACAATTGGCAACAGATGAGAAGGATATTTGTGAATACACCAATCTCCGTGCCCAAAAGTTGACACTCAAAGATTCCTATGTTGAATTTGTTATAAAAAGTAAACGATAAATGTAACAAAGATTCTTGCTGTTAGACTCAATCAAATCGCAGCACACAACGTGACGTATTCCATTCGTGAATCTGACTGCATATTTTAAAGCCCATAAAAGATATAATCCTTACAAATTTTAATTTACTTTTTATAATAAATACAACGTCGGAATCTTTGAATGTCATTAGCTTGTAAGTCAGCCTTTTTGCATGGAGAATCGTGTAAGACCCCAATGAACAAATGCTATGGATTCTCACGGACTCGAAAATGACTCTATTTTGTCCAAATCATTCCAAGTGCGCTAAATGTAAAATTAGGCCATCAGTCATCAAAAAAATAGCATCGACACAATTTATTCATAACGAAGGTCTGAGTCAACATAACAACAATGTTTAAATAAGTTTTAACTATAAAGCAGTGATAGCATCATCCCGTATAAATTGAGGACAGATTCTAGTTCTAAATATTCGTTTAATCCAAATAACACATACTAGCTGACAATTGATTGCATTTTCGATATCCTGGTTGCAGCTAATATTCTCAATCTGATAAACTGTTCTAGTTCGAAGTATTAGACTAATAACGTTGGAAATATTTATTCGTGCAGTCCTCGGTCTCTCTCATGGATTGAAATATGTGAATTAGTTGGATCAGGTCCTAACTCTTTGCTTCAGTTATGCCAAGTCATCAATTTAATAATAGGTAGTTTTGGGGAAGCTGAAGATGCCGAGGCGATCAGTTTTCAAAATACGCAAGCAGGTTGATAGAAGTTAAATGTAGTAGTATCAATGGTTGTTTAACCGGGGTTTAGGAAGTTGTTTGATTTCTTGATCAATTTTGATTAGCATAGAAAGCGTTTTTCTAAACAAATCAATTCAAAACTATAATACTTTAAAATAAAAGAATCCAGGAGGCCAGTCCCATATCAACTCATCGCTGAGGAGGAATAAGTCAGGATCCATCTGCTTTGATGCGAGATATTGACAACATGATGAGGCTAAGAATTTTGTCGAATATAACTTAAGTAGAATCGTTCATTCCTGATTGCGACACTCATCCAACGAACACAATATAACGTTCTACTAGTATCTCGCCGAATCGTGTCTTTTCGATATTCTCCGACTTTAAGAAGATTTACTGGCAATTTTTAGTAGAATATTTACAAGGATTTTCACTGTTTTGTCTCAAATAAAATTGTTGGTAATGAATAGATACAAAGATGTGAATGAAAAAGAAGCCATTTGATGGGTAGAACGATGTTCAGTTCCCACTAGCGCCCTAAATGACATTTAATATTTCTCGGTGAGTTTTCAAATTATGAAAGGTCAAAATGAGTTTATTAGGCAAAATATATTTATATATGTATGTGTCTTTGAAATCTGAAATTAATTACAGAGTTTAGAAATCCATACAATGTGATTGAAGAATGTGAGCGCCTTACTGAACCTCAAATCCAATTGGTATATGGTAATTCGCGGTATTTTTTCATCAATTCAATTTGGCTCGTTTTAACATGATCGAGCGTAGACTTACATTACCATCTCAACGCGTCTGAAATGTCCAAAGATTTATAATCAGATGATTTGAATCATGATTTATAATTGGTTTTACAAGTTCAAGGTCCCCGATTGATTTCATTGACTTTTTTACTCTGAGACCATGATAACCAGACGACAAAACGAATCACTTCAATGTTTGTTTATTCAATGCTTATTCTATCAAGTAAATCATTCAATTGAATGTTCAAAACCCATGCACATCCTGCTGTCAAATTATGGGCTTACCTCCTCAAAACTGGAATTGTAAATACGCTCATATAACTCAAAATTCAACTTACTCCGGAAAAGGAACGATGTGATTGTAAGTCAAACACTCAACCTGAACGTGGTTATATATTAATGATTTAAGTCATCAACTGCCACCAGACGATAATTGATATTTCACTGCCAAGATGTTTATAAATCGTATCAAGTGGTATTTCATTCACTGTATTTTGTTTCTGGTCTCGTGCCCATATTATTGTTTAAATATTTAGCCTTATACGACCGCGACATTTCTCATTAACGGATAATACCACATCGTTTCAAAGCTAAAAGTCGAATACAAAGAAGTTAGTGCGGCCAGTTCCATAAATCTCAAAAATATTGAGCCTAACCATTAAAATTATTAATTATTTGACCGTTGTTTCTCGAGATAAATTCATTCTTGATTTTAATTAGGCATGATCGAATGTTTGGTGGATTCGTGTCCTAAACGAATAATAAGTCGAGTGATCCTTTGGGCCTTCTGTATATTCAACAATTACCACCTAGATAATTATCAGCTATTCAGTCCTAGATTTACAGAATCGCTAAAGGAAATAGTAATTTATGAAATACAAAGCCGATGAGCTCATATCCAGGTATACCACTTCTGTAACGTACCTATAGTTTGTTGAAATGCAAGATTATTTTTTGATTAGATATTAAATATAGAAAAACAGTTATTTTATGACTCAATTAAGGGTGTGACTTCTCTAACTTGCGTATCGGGTTGATATTCTTTTTAATCTCCTTTAGAATATTCCCACCTCTTCCATGCTTTACGGCACGTGCGCAAACTTTGCATATTGTTGCAAACGTTTATCGATTTATCAGCAATATTTAACGATGAAGAAGTCTAAATAAAATTTTAAAATCAATAATGGCACATTAGTTGCTCCCTAAAGTTTTCCTGGGTGGTCTGGTTCCAAAATTAGTAAAAAGCGCCGTAAAGTGTTTTGCTTAAGGAAAGAATGTAGAAATGATTGGTCAATATTCGGTAGAACCATGTTGAGAAATACAAAACTATAAGTTAATCAGACAATACTTTGTTATTTCCGGCTCTTTTGTGTAAAGCATACACAGCTATTCATTATAAGTGGGTTTCCAGATGACACTATAACCAATTTTATGGAATATTTAAGAAAAATGGTGGGAGAAACCCTTGATTTAGAAGATTTCAAAATCGGTAGACCATACAACGTGGTAGAAAAAAATGAATCCAAACAGGAAAAATAAATACCACAGAGGTCACTCAGTGAGTGATGCCTGAGTTGTGGGAGAAATCCAACTAAAAGATGAGGGACCTGTATTTCTGGTTGAGGTGCCTGACAAAACTGCTGAAACTCAGTATTATAACAACCCACGTGTTGCCTGGATCAAAAATAATTACTGATTGTTTCAGTAGTTATTCTCAGATACGAAAGATTTATAACAACAATTTTGTAAAACTTTCTCAGAATTTCTTGGATCACTAGACAAGCGCCCACATCAATACTATGGAGGGAACTCGGAACGCTCTACAGATAAAAATAGCACCAATAAATCGTACTCTGTTGATGAATTTGGCAACATCATTTAAAATAATTAAGATGAGCTTCTTGGAGAATTTGTATAAAGATTATAACAGTTTTAAAATCTCTTGTGGTGGTTTTTGTAGGCTCTAAAAGACTTAGAATTTATAAAAGTTTAGTTTTTTCAATTTATTACTCAAGAAAGTTTGATTAGAACATTTTTTCTTGTGATGATTGCGCGTACTCTGTAAAACATTGAAAGGAAGGAAAATTCCAAAATTCAGCTTACTTTTGAATCAAAAGCATGAATATATTGAGTAATAGGATGAATTCCTGCATTTTCTTTATATGGGTGAAACTATAAAAAAAACATTGCGCTGTTGCCCTCCTGGAGATTAGTCATTTGTTAAAAAAATCCGATATAAGCCAATTAAAAATTGTCACTTTTTTGCACGAATGCTCAATGCTATAGCAAAATAAGTATCACACTGATTAGAATTTCTAAGATCATTAAGATGATTTGTGGTATATATTGTACAAACATGCCAGTTTTTGAATATATAAATGGACTTTTAAAATTTAAAATTAACTTAAAAATGAATTAAATTGTTATTGATTCTCTTCCGATAGTCTCTTCGTTCATGTTTTGAGGAAAAAAAAATTTAAGATAAAACCACATCATTAAGGATGACTTAGCTTTAAGGTAGTCATACCAGCAAGTACAGGGTTTTCAAGTCTATTTCGTCTTTTGAAAGTTCAATTTCCTTATTTCGTTTTTTTCATTTAGTTTTATTTTTATAATTTCATTTTAACTTGTTAATAAACAGTCTTTTGGGTTGGAAAATATTAGACAAGTTGGATATTTTTGATAAGCCACCATCTGTTAAATTGTGTTGAGTTTTTTAAAACATTGTTTGAAGAGGAAAATAAATTTTAGAAATGTATAGCATATAGGGGGCTGTTGTAATTTTCTGGAATTTTAAAATATCGTATTTTTTAGAAAATTACAAACTCCCGTAAATAGAAAGTTTACATTATTTTAGGTTGTTAACCCAAGGAAAAGACACTTTCAATCGAATTGTAAAAAAGTATTCAAAAATTAATAAAATTTACTAATCCCGAAACTTAACAAAATCTGCAACCCCAGTGACGGAACTTACCTCCAGACACTTCAAACCTGAATATAAAAATCTACTGGCCCAAATGTCCAACCAACAAAACTAGGAAAAATGCTCCCAAAAAAATTTTACAGGTGAAGAAGTCGAAATTCTCATTACGGGCAACAGCGCTTCCACTGAACTGAAATAGAATGTGGCGCATTTAGTGAATCTGAATTGGGTGATTTGGATATTTAAAATTCCATGAAAATTACAACAGCCATACGTATGCTATGATTTGTTAAAATTTATTTTCTGTGTCAAAAAATGTGTTAACAAAACCCAAAACCAAATTCGACGAATTATGGCTTACTGAAAATTCCCCACCTTTCTAATTTTTTTTCAACCCAAGATTGGTGTTTACCCAGTTAAGAAGAAATTCAAAAACTAAATGACAAAAACGAAAGGGACTAAATTGAACTTCCAAACAACGAAATAGACATGAAAACTCTGTGTCTGCTCTAAAAAACTTTTCAAAAAACGATTTGTGTTACCGGATGTTGTCCTCAATGTATCTCATCTTAGCCTCAAATAATGCTCTCCAAACTTTTTTAAAATAATGATATCAAATAAAAGTTTTCAAAATTAACATGTTGAATATATTGAGCAAGATGAGCGCTAGTCAACAATTCATGCAAGATAATCAGTTCAGAGAATTTTTTTAGTGATGAATGGCATAATAATCAAAATTGGTTATGTAAATGTAAAACGAATGATCCGCAAAAAATTATAGCGAAACGTATAAATAGAAAAAACGAACATCGCGTTTAGCTACACATGTTATTTATTTTTTTCTTTTAAGTACTCAGGTGATTCTGCATAAACAAGACCAGTAAAACTTCTGTTTCTAAAATAATCAACCTTTATAACATTTCGACTGATAAATACAGATTGGAGTTACCGATCAAAAATACTTCTTGATAAATACAACTTAGGCCAAAAGATTTAACTAGATATTTAAATAACTTCATTGGCAGAAAATTAATTTTACACCAAAAGTTTTGTTTGGCTGAATGAAACCAAAGTATTCTAAAATGATCGCTCTCGAATGATTGTTTAAAACTTCTAAACTTTGATAGAACTTAAGTTATTTGTTTCTAAATTCAATTAACCTCTCATTTATCAATAAGACATTATATTTTTGCAAGTTTCTTGGGTCACATTGCATGAAATATGTTTAATATTGCAATTTAGTAAATGCATTATAAAATGTTTGGATGAGTAGTAATTAAAGAAAAAACACGGTATTAAAAACAAAATTCTCTAAATTGATTAATCTGCATGATATGTTGATCAGTTTTCATCTTGCTTGATACATTAAACGCGTTAATTGAGAAAACTTTCATTTGATATCATCTTTTCAAAAAGTTTTGGGCGTAATATGTAAGGTTAATATGCGAGACATTGAAAGCAAACCCCAGCATTGAATCGTTAAGCTTTAGTGGATACCCGGTTATTAATTGTTCTTTTCATCAGTTATCATCATTGGAAGCTAGATTTGTTAAAAATATTGATTTTAATCCTATCTAAATAATATTGTACATAGTCTCAATTCTATACTCGTACAAAGTGAATGATCGCGAAAATCTATTAGAAAATATGCTACACGTGTTTCTGTTAACATAACATGCGGGTCAACATACAACATTCTTTTTACAATCTGTCAGGTGTTGAGAGTAATCTTACGGTATTTAATGTGATACTTTTTTTGAATAGTGGATTACAGTACATAACATGAGATGGAAAACATGTAGAGATCAAATATTTAAACAAGTTCATTTCAGAATATTTGTCGCGAATTAGAAGTGGTGATGGATAGCGAACAGCAGAGTTCTTTAAGACTACCAGAAATAATTTTACCAATGCACTATGATCTGGATCTATCAATCGACCCATCTCTTCGTTGGTATAGTGGTGATGTGAAAATTTCGATCGATGTATTTTTTGTAGCGAAATAGGTACGTGAAACAACAGACACTGTGGTACTAAATTCAAGTGAAATGACATTTAATCTCGTACAGTTAACCGCGGCCGGAAAAGTGATGACCCCGAAAAAAACTGTGTTTGTTGAGCTGTCAAAACAAATGATTTTGTCATTCGACGCTCAGATCCCAGTCGGAATGGCTCAAATAGAGATATCTTTTAAAAATAAGATTGAAGAAAATATGCAAGGAATATATCGTACCTCGTTTAATGATGACGAAAAGAAGCTACACGAGTGTGTGTTTACATTCTTTGTAGTTTGTTGTTTTTTGAATCATAGGCTAACGACGCATCTTCGGCATTTCCGTGTTTTGACGAACCCGGTTTTAAGGCAACTTTCAAAGTGAGCATTACGTACTTGCCAAATAAGACGGTGATCTCAAACGCTGTGATCTATTTTGTCATTTTAGGCATTAGAGAGGACTGAAGCAGTTTCTGATGGTTTCACAAAATATTTTTTCAAGCCCACTCCTAAAATGTCCACGTATCTCCTTGCTTTCGCGATTGGAGATTTCGGGAGTGTTTCTAGAAAGGGATCGTCTGGAATAACAATTTCTGTGTATGGGCCATTTAATATGGTCAAATATCTAGAACACGCATTAGGAGCAGCCGAATCTTTCGTGGACTTCTATCATGATTTCTTTCAAATTTCTTATCCCATGGAAAAACTGGATCTTATCGCAGTACCCAGTACATTCATGCTTGCCATGGAAAACTGGGGATTGATTACATTTAGGGAGGATTTCCTTTATTTGGAAAAGGATATATCGTCTAGCTACTCCGAAAGATGGACTAATTTGGCAGTGGCTCATGAATTAGCTCATCAATGGTTCGGCAATTTGGTAACGATGAAATGGTGGACAGATATATGGTTAAATGAAGGGTTTGCCAACTGGATTATGTATATTGCGGTGGATAAAGTTTTTCCTAGTCTACAAAATTTGGAAACACTTTTATATATCCAGTTATGCCGAGGGTTTGGAGTTGGACTCGTATTCGATAAGCCATCCAGTAGAAGTAGAGTCTCAGCTCCCCTCTTATTTGATGGACATTTTTGATGCTATCACGTATTCAAAAGGCGCTTCTTTGAACAATTTCATGTATCACTTTGTGGGTCATCAGCATATTCTTAACGGTTTGCGTGAATACATGTCGAAATTCCAATTCGGAAGTGTTTCAACCGACGATTTATGGGGTTGTCTCGAAAAGGCCTCAAATAAACCAGTTTCAAAACTGATTGGATCATTCACACGGCAGCCGGGATACCCTTTGATACACATAGAATATGAAACGAGCTCTAAAGACTCTTCAAAGATGATTTTAAGACTACGACAAGAACGGTATTTGTTGAATGCAGACAAAAAGGGTACTCCGCAAACCTGGGTAATACCAATTGATGTTGATTGTATACAACAATCAAATATAACCAAGGCCCATATGTTACTGGAAAAAAAGTCTGGTGATTTGGTTGTCGATATCAAAAAAGAACTCAAATACGTACTTCTGAACCCGAAAAGATCTGGATTCTTCAGAGTGTTCTATTCTGAACGTCTCTACGAAATGTTACTAGAACATCTAAGTGAGCTTGACTTCGAGGATCGTTTTGGGTTATTGTGCGATTATTACTCATTCGCCAGATCTGGTTTAATTGGAACAGACCTATATCTTGATTTAGTCAGACTATTTTCCCAAATTAAAGAAGAGGATGAAGAAATTTGGAAAACAATCATTAGATCTTTGAACGAAATTCACTGCCTTATTTCATTTTCTCCCGATTATCAATTTGTTGGCTCCAAATTTAAGGAATTGTATCTGAAGATTTTGGTGCCAATATTTTCAAAGTATCAATTTACAGCAGATACATTCTCATACGATGAATCAAGGATGATACTGGTTTCAACATTAATGAAACCCCTCATACACTACGATCAGGAGTTAAGAGACAAACTACTATCTTGGTTCGACGAATACGCACAAAAGCGAATCAAGATGATCCCAGATTTCCGAAGATGTATGTTCCAGGCCTGTTACACTTCTCAGTCTTACTTCGAGAAGCTGTTGAAGTACTTCGAATCTGTGGAACTGAGTCACGAAAGAGTGGAGATATTGGAAGCCGCCTGTTCTGCAAGCAGTCCATCAATTGTCGCACATCTTTACGAATTTTCTTTGTCCAAGCTAGTAAAACCTCAGGAGGGGGTAATTATTTACGAAACACTTTAAAAAAAACCCACTTTCATTCACGATAGGATGGGAATTCGTTAAGATGCACATGAAGGAAATTATGGAGTTTTATGTGGTACCCTACTTTATAGGTAAAATCATCGGATCTACAGTGTCTGAATTCGTACATATGGATAAGTATCACGAATGCGTCGGTTTTGTCAATTCTGACCCCTCTATCAAATTTACACAAGCTATCAAATTATCTCTGGAAAGCATCGAAATTAAAAGTCGATGGTTCAAATCTGATGAGAAGAAGATTGCTAAATGGCTGGAAATATTTGCTGAATTATAGCGTTTGCCCAGACACGCGAAAAACAAATAGAACCATAGCTTTATATGCAATAATATGCAAACAGATGAGCATCACTTGATAAATTTTTCACTACATAATAATAACTCGCTCGGACAATCTAGCTCTTATTAAATGTATTCATCAAAATAGATACCAACTCCTAAGAGGTAATACGCGGTATGCTCTACCAGTAATTTGTGGGTGAGCAGTCTAACTCAATTTTTGACCTATTGGATGTATTAGCTTTTACTTTCGAATGATATGGAATATGAATTAGCAACTGTTGGCATAAATAATAGTTGGCGATTGTTTGCAACTGTGTTCACGGCTCATGTCACAGTACAGTAGTTGGTACGTGATATTGCCGCTTGTGTAAATAATTTCATGCCGGTCGTTTGAAATTAAACCCAAACATCCTCATGCTACGGATGTTGTTCTACTCTAGCCTGATCACAATATTGCAATTATATAACAAAATAAATTATAAAAATTTAGAATAAGGTCTGTCACAAGTGTAGATTTTCAGCATAAATATCACGTATATTGTTACTGATTGCGCTTAAATTAAGGAAGTAAAAAAACCACTAGTCATTTGAAATTGGTGAACACGTTGAACTTTATTCTGGATGATGGACAGTCAATCAAGTATCAGAGGTTTAATCTGTCCTGCACATCCGGCGTACTGAGGATTTTAGGCGTACAGATGTTAATTTTACAAATTTACTTGTGAAAAGTTTTTTACAGCACTGACCAGCTAATTTTCCAGATTGTGCAATCAAGTTTTCACAAGTGGCAATATGGCTTTTTCTGTTCATTTTTTAAATGAGAATCAAAGTGTAAGAAACTCAATTTATGTACAACCAGAAAGATAATTTTATGTTTTAATTGAAGGTTAGAGGGACATTAATTCACGTTTTAGCAATCTTGATGAACTTTTCAGGGCGATACAACGATACAACCATTTCGTAAATAGACTCACTGGGCTTTATCCTCATCCTCACATGCAAGTAACCTCCATGACTGTATCAAATTCGCCCAGTTTAAATGTTAAACTTTAATTTATGAGTTGTAGCTTAACTATTTTGCGAGTTTAAATTAAAAAAGTTGTTAGAGCTCTATGTGAGATTTCACGTGATACATGCGTGATTTATTGTACAAACCTTGTGAATCGCCTCATGAGATTATCTGTTCGCTTATATTTACATCAAACCTAGCACGTCTGGTTAATAAGGGATTGATTGCAAACTACTCCAATTTTTGTAGACGTTGACCAAATGTAGGTCATCGCAATGCCATATGTTTCATAAAATATCAGAGCCTTTTCAGTTTCATATCTTGCTTTTGAACATAATCACTGATAAATTGAATAAAAAGACAGTTTAAAAACTTTTTTCAACTATTCAGTGCCAATCAACCGGGGTTTTAAGTCTGATAAATTTATCATTGAAAAATCATAAATGATGAAAATAAGATTATTTTACTTCATAGCGCAACAATAGCATGTTTTAATATTGTTGATCAGCCACATAATCAGTGACCATATAACGAATGACTTCACTGTTCACGGCCAATCTGGGAATGATAATCTTTTCCTAAAACATGAAATAATACGTGATGAAAAGCAATGCTGAAAATAGAGATCAGAATAAAGCACCCAAATGCAGCGATAATTGTAATTGCCATTTCATATCGACATAAATCGACTTTTATCAGGGTAGAGTATTCTGAGTCATACACCCAAGTGGAGGCCTGTGAATATTTGCTTTTTGGTGGGATCACCGGCTGTATTTTGAGATTTAAATAGAAGTCCTAAATTATATATCTCGAACTTTGTCAGATTTGACTTTCATCTTGACATTGACTTGTAACGGAACTTTTTCAACACCTTGTCCTTTGTCGATCTTGATTTTCTGTTCGATTCTATCATGGGACTCGTGTAACGTGTCAATTAATTTGAGATCATGACCCACCCACTAGCATCAAACAAACATTACCCCCACGTGAACGTTCGTCAATTCTGCTCCAACCGATTGATCCAGGTGCAGCGTAAAGAGGTGCAGAAGTTCGGCGTCAAAAAATGGGCCTCTTATGCGGAGCTGAAATGAATTATTTAAACACCTCGACATTAAAGTCAACAGATACGTCAACTTCAGAATTCCTACAAACGTGGACTGCTTCCACTGGATGTCTAAAGCTAATAAATATTTAACATTTTAGCTTCGATTGTGAACTTTGGCTTTACCACAGCCTTTGCCTCAAACTGAAATACATATAATGTATTAGAAAGATAACTACGACATTGTATCCCTTACGATTGAGTAGAAATTTTCAAAACTGGGTTGGCTGTGTTTTCCAAAACTTCCGGGCAATTTGCCTGAACAGAGAAGTTAAATGATGCTTATTTAACAGGAGAGATTTACTGCCATGTGGCGTTGATTTAGGATAAACCATCCGGGCATGTGTTGCAGCAAATTCAAAAATATTCTCTTTGAGATCAAAGCCTCTATAGACTTCGGTGTCAGATATCGTTATTTCGCATGATCTCGAGAATTCTGCGTTGATGATTAAATGGGTGAGTAAATCTCTTGTGTTTGTGAGCTTTAGATTGAAAATTATTGGTTCTAGAGTGTTCCGATACCAGATCCTGGATTAAGATGATAGGTACGGTTTATTTTCCATAGTCACGACATAATCTGTTGATGGACAAACTTTAGTAGACTGGCAGACTTGAGTAAAATTAATCTGTCAGAAAATCTTAATTACTTCTGAATGAAAATTCCTTTGTAATAAAATGGATGTCTGGGCAGTTCCGACACCATCATCGACTTCTGTCAGGAGTACCTCTGCCTGAACTCTCCATTTCAGGTTCAAATCTTTGAACCAGGGCTAAAAATAACAATATAAAACTACTTGTACGTAAACTGGAAACAACACACATCCTGCTGTGTCTGACTGAATTCTTCTTGTTGTTACAAGAGAATCCATGATAAAATTGCTGTTAAATGAGTGGAGGTCATATGAATCCAAAACCCTTAAATGTATTTTGGCGTCTAATCACTTTTACGGCTCACCCCCAGCGGTTTTAATATTATGGAAACAGATTTCTATTTTCGGGTTTGAAGCCGTCTTTTTCCACACCGATTCAAAATATTCTACATATAATGAAAACGTTACGATGATCCAGTTGAATGGCACCATCCTTGACCTTCATCGTTGCTTTAGGGGGTTTATTTACAGTTCGCCTCATTAATTTGAAAAAAAACTTGTAAACATCGACAGCCCCATCAAAAACGCGCGAAATGATTAGATCTACGTTTCAAACACCAATACCTTTTGCTGTTGCTTGATAGACACCCCATTCCATGCTTATGAAAAAACCAAACCCGGCAAAATCGGTTCCAGTTCCTTGTGGTTGAATGATCTAAATTTGATATTAATATGTACTTCATAGTATGTGAATTCCTGATCGATGTTTGTGTCTCCGAGGAAAATATAGATACCTCCTCGGGCGTCTTGATCACTCACTTTGAGTGCGGCAACAATGAAATCTGAATTATTTTGAATTAAAATTAATCAAAAGCAAATCAACCGTGTTCATTTTTCGACATTTGGAAGTAAACGCTTTGCCTTCATAGGGTGCATTATAAATTGGAAAGTTTTGATTTTATTCACTTTCACTGATCACAAAACATCCATTAAACAAAGAAGGATGAGCAAAGAAAAGGCTGAAAATTTTCGAACATTGGATGAAATCCAGTTTGCGATCAGAATCGAAATCGCTTGTCGTCTCTTTATTTCTGTGTTTTAATTGGCAAAGGAAATCAGGAGATCCAATTTTAGGTGCCATGTATTACGGGCAAAACAAAAAAAACTGGGTTACCAAGCCTTGATTTCTTACTGACATGTCGTCAACGACAGACGACAATTAGATCGGTTTTAATCACACTTGCTTTTTATTTTACTCATTAATAAAAAGGCTATTTCGATTATCTAAAAAGGCATGATTTGTATGGAATAAAATTGATAATTGTGGTATCTAGCCAGGGGCTTTAAAACAATTGAAATTCAAAAGGTATAACTGTGGCCCATTATTCTGGTATTTAGATCAATAACTCTTCCAACATATGAATTACAAATGAGGGCTCAAAGGGGAGGGAATAGTCAATTAATTTTTTCATGTAAGGAAAATATAAAATCTTGAATAATTTAGGATACACGAACCAAACAAATGAAAATCTGAATTATATTGTAAATCCCCCTTCCATCAACATTGATTGAAATGGTAAAATGCGAAAATTACAGCATATTAATCGCTCAAAATCATTTATACTGATCACACATATAGAGATATATTTCGGTTAAGATTTTTAATTTTAAACTAAAAATGAAGTGAGAATATTGCATAATATACAATGACGGATGTCGTTTCAGAATATCACATCCAATGATGAATCAAAATATCTTCAATCAGTCCTGGGAACCCAAAAATGGCCAAAAATTATGTATAAACCAACTTCAACACGACCACCAACCTTAAAATATTTGGCTAAAATGACAATAAACATCAAGGTTTCATCAAATCAGATACACTACGCAAAATCTAAACTTTTGGATCAGAAATAAACGAAATCCTTTCATAATTTAAACAATTTAAAACTGAATTTAGTGGTGAAGTATGACAACATTTCGTGATTAAAAAACCCAGTCATAATGGAGTATAGTTCGTTTGATATCAAGTAATATCAGTTTTAACCTGTCGAGCACACAATCTTTTGGCGGTATACGGTCATCAGATAAACACCATCCCGGATCCCATCTGATAAAAATGTGCTAAATTTCGTTTCATCCGCATTTGCTTATGAACATAATGTGATATTGCGGTTGTCAAAATAATTAAGTTATGGTGGGAACATTTTGTTGTTGGTTAAAAAATAAACGTTTTACAAAATAGAAATAATTACTGGGCCCTGTCCAAATGTGGATTACAAATTTTGAAAAAAAAGAACAGTTTTATTGAGCAGTTTTAAAGAATAACGTAAAGATTTTTTTGAATGTAAATGTGAAATAGAGTGAATTAAATCAAAATATACAAGATACTAACCTTTGATACCGTCTCCATCGATATCATTGACAGATTCTGCGTTCCATCCAAAATAGGAGCGCGCAACCGGCTTTCCACGGACGGCAATCTTCGAAGTTTTGCTGAAGTGAGGAACTTTGTTAATATTCATGAAAATATCCACGTGACCAACTTCAGTAAGGTCTAGCAAAGCTGAAGTTGGAGACGTTACAAGCAAGTCATTGCCACTAAATAATAAAAAAAGCTCACCCGTCATTATTTATGTCAATGGAGATGATTTTCGTGCCGAAGTTTGACAAAGCCTAAAAATTTATGAAAGTAACAAATTTGTTAAAGACAACCTTACTTACTGGCCATGTCGCATCCTCGAGAACGAGAGTTGGTTCAGGATTTTTGCCACTGATGGGAAATTCATAAAAATATAACTCATTTACAAATGTGATACTTTCCCTTTCTGATCATCGTCGTCATTAGTTGCAACAACCAGGACTGGATATTATTAGGGTGATACCTAATTTTTCTGATCCAAGCAAATAATCGATTTCGAATCCAATCGTTGGAATCCATTCTATTTTTAGATGATGAACCAGTGCTTTGAAATTAGGATTAAAAATAATGTTTTCTCAATCTTTAACCTCAGAGAGAGCGGTGAAACAAAATATTCCTGGCAGAATAAATAAATGTCTCAGGGTATGACCCCTAAGAGCAAAATAAGCAATGTATTTACATTATACAGCCTTTTTTTAAATTTATGTAAAAATGAGAATCATGTGACGACGTGTAGCTACTTTTTAACTTATCGATAATAGTATTGAAATCATTATAATGCTTCCACGATCAAAAAAGGTGTACTGAATCGATGATATACCGCGTATAGTCGTCTATAAACCGAGGGTAATACAAGAGGACTTAACACATGGGTGGCAATCAAACATACGGGTCAATGTTCAATTGATATTCACCTGATTGGGTTTATTCTGCCAGTCATATGGTCACGATGTATCTCAGCAGGAGGTATCATAACACACAGTTCGAATGCTCTGCGAGTGTATTGGTATCTGATTTCGGTCAAAGATGCTCCGACTTCTGTAATTTGTATGTTTGAAGCGGTGATCTGCGAAAAGTATTTCAAATCTCCCTCTCAAAACTAGTTCTGTCTGTGGATAGGCTGACCTACTTTTATTAGTGGATTATCTGGTCAAAATTTCTCACAGATACATAATTTTTGAAAGCGTTTAGCTATTACAATGCTAATAGTGTAGCCCAAACCATTTTCGAGGGAAAATATTAAAAACTATTCGTGAATATTCGGGATTTGAAGTCCATTTAAAATTAGCTTCATTTTGAGATTTTACGTATGGATACATGACACATTCCAGCCATCATCAAATTATTCAATGAATCGAGGATATGTGGTTATGGCTGTTCACGAGAGGAGTTTGTAATCAATATCCTCACTTTTTAAGTATTCATACACAAAGCATTATTTGAAACTCTCACTGTTTTGTGAAGTTAATGCCATCAAACTTGAATCTGTTTGACATTTTTAACCCTGACACATTCGATTATCTTAAATGTTTTAGGTTTATTCTCTGAATCCACAAATACACAAATTTTTCACCCAAACTCTGAAAAATATGGGCTATCGACGATATCATCTGGTGTTAAAAAAGGATTTTTATGAACTCAGAACACAATCGACAAGGTTGTCGCCTTGGTTATAACTTACAGTGCCTTGCAATCTATTTCGAACGCGGGTGGCCGCGCCTGATTTATGCCAGGCTTTTTTTCGATTTGTGAGTCATAATTTGGTAAGTAAAGGGAAAAAATTTAGAAACCGCCGCCCACTTTCGAAATGGATTGCAATGCATTGTATAACAAAAAAGCGCCAGATGTGAACATAAGACTGTTCAGAAAATGTATTCTGATGTCATAGTGAGAAAATATCGAATGCATCTATCTATATAGATTTAAAAAATTTGGATTAATTGATGCGTTTACTATTTAGTATCGACCGTGGATTTTATAAAAATGTATTTTTACTCGATTGTCGTTAATGTTAAGATGTAAACATAAATCGTTGGGAAATGTGTTAAATATATAGGTGCTCAAGTTTTACCTTCTTTAGGAGTCGCATGAAAGTAAATTTTATTTGTCACTGTGTTTGAGTCTAGTGTCAAAAGACCGACTCCAGCAAAAGAGCCTGGATTACGAACTTGAGTCTTACTTTCAACCTTAAAGTGACGTGAAATCCAGGCAAGAGTATTTATATTTTGATGGGAAACCTGTTTTGTTCGCATCAGATTTAAATAGGATACTAAATGTTAATGTTCAAAAAGAGATATCAAATACTTACTCTCCCATCCTTTTAGATGTGTATTAAAAATACAAGTTGTTTCTGAACAAGCGCCTGCAGAGGTTTCAGAACAACAGTAGCAATTGTCAAAAGACGTAGGAATCGCACCATGATTTGATTGGCATACCTAAAGTCAAATTTTTGAATACAAGACGAACAAAATTTTAAATTACATTTTAATTGATCCAAATTTTAGGTTCGAAGAATGAAATCATTGTTGGATACATAAAATATGAAAGAAAACTCCAATATTGTCAGAGAATCGTATATTATCGAGTATTTTCAAAAAAATCATGAAATTGTCAATATGTTAAAATCATGCACATTTAATTCTTGTTGATGTGTTCAAAATAATTTTAAAAAGAAAGCAGACAGGTATTCCTTGTTGATTTTAAAAGAAAAAATGTGGGATATTTTTTTAATCGGTCTGTGTGGTTAGTAGTTGCCAATGATGGTCATAAAATATTTTTTTTTGAATAATCACTGAACAAAATTATCATGAATTTACAAAAAGCATCATTTGATTTCACCGTAAATGACTGAAAATTAAAGTATGACTGTGGATTAATATTTTTATCTACTTTATACGAATAAATATTTAAGAGACCATTTTTACGGTACTTTGGAAATTTAGTTACTTGTACTTTGTCGCAGTTTTCCTGAGATACAGGGTTGTCGGTCAAACTTGATTTTTCGTCCGCAAAATTGGACTGGGAAAAAGCCGATTTGGACCTAAAACCCTGTAACATTGGATTTGTCACAAATGTATCTCAGACATTATCCGTCAAGTTGTGGTACTGGTGACCAGTTAGTGGGTTGCTTTATTGTTTATTTATCCTCTAGGTAACGATTTTAGAAATATTTTCGAATAGATTTTTAACAAGAATATTTGAGACGAAATTTTAAGAAAATGAAGGGTAATACATAACCTATAATTTGAGGCGACAATACAAAAATACCGTGTGTAATTAATTGTATACTAAGTAGGAATTGGAAAAAACATAAGAGATTTTATGATGATTAAAGATTAGTTTTGGGTCTTATATGATCAGATTTATAAATCAAAATATTACCATAACACCTTCAGTGCCCGGCCGCGATATATCAATTCCTACAAGTGTCTTGATAAATCTGTCGGATTTTAGTAAACCTATGATTAGAGGATAGATAGAATGGTGAAAATGAAAACTAATTAATTCCCGGCAAGTTAAATGAGAGGTTAATAACAAAAAATAGGATATTTACTGATTCAGTAAACGTCCAAATAAGGATTTACTTTGTCTCATTATAATTCGACAATGATTTTTAAGATAAATTTAACTCTTGGATTGTTTTGAGTAAGATTCCGAATGAAAATATTGAAATTGCACTTTTCTAAATTCAGCGAACCATGATTTTGATTTGATCATTTAAGTTTAAATGATAAACCGTGTGGTGATTCAGACATATCAGTAATACCTATGCATTCATAATTCCAAAGTAATTTTCAAACAGCCATCTAAAAATATTATTACAGAATTTGTGCTTATTTAACTGGGGATGTCTATTTTTAAAAATATCTCTATCGATTGATTTAAAAATATAAATTTTTGATTTTAAACAAGGGTTTATTTTTTAAGATATAAAAGATACCATTTTCCGTTTCTAATTTCCGACTTTCCGATGTGTACATTAAAAAGATTTTTTGCATTTTTATGATAAAAAGTAAATAGAAATGAATAAAGATTATATCTTGTAGGGTCCTAAGAATACGCGGTTAAATTATCGAGTCTAATATGAGCAGTAGTTAACTGCGGTTGGTCTAAGCTTAACAACAAGAATCTTTCTAACATTTATCATTGATTTTATTTATGATAAAAAAAGAAATTTTGAATTTTCACATGGGAAATTACGAAAAGGAAATGATGTAACCTCAGAAATTAATAAACTGTCCTCTGATATTAAACTATTTCAAACAAACATTAGAACGTGAACAAAAATGAGATTTATTATTGTTTAAATATCAGCCAGAAAATTATTTCTTATTGAGTTTGTTCATTAATGTTAAATGATATCTCCAGAATACGTTTGAAACATATTTAACATAGATGAATCTGTTTAAAACATCTTGGCAGCTTTCAAATTTTTCAAATTTTCTTGGAATTAGCACAAAATATTCAGATCATACCCGCAGAATGAAAATCGATTGCGCAATCAAGAAAATTTCCTGATCAGTGTTTAAATGCCAAAGGTTATGAGAATAAATCGTTGCTAAAAAGAACCACAAGATGTTTCTGAAAAAATGATCATTGAATGAATTTAAGTAAGCAGTTTAGGACGATTGGTTTAGACCCACTATAATTCGTTTATGGGCTCTACTTTAAATGAAAGAACAGCCCATCGAGGTTTATAAGGAGTTATTTAAAGGGTTTGGGGTTGGGGAGAAGGGGGGAGGGCTTGGGATAAACTCCAAATTACACTAAAAAGAACTATCACGATCCACTGGACTTAGATCGTCCAACAGAGAACACAAGTAACATTGAGGGTGGTAAGCCTGTCACTCTGCAGTCGATGAGGAAATTAAAAGAATCGTATTGAATCGTTTCAACCTTGATATTTAGACGTGCTGGTGATGGTAAAAAAATGTTATTGCACCTTATCAAAAAGATAACACGATGGCCGAAGGCAATAGTACCAATGGTATTGTGATCGGGATAAAAAAAACAAGAATGGTTAATTTGACACCATGAAAGGTGACCGCCTGACTGCGGTTTATGATAAAACTAGCCAGTGGTCTAAGCGATGAAGTGTAGATGTTGGTTTTAGACGCTTTCCAATACAATGCAACCGATAATTTCAAATGCAGACTCAAGCGACAACGCATATCTCGTTATTATTCCAGATTGTTTAATTAAGATGCAGAAAACAGACTGATACCCTTATATCAAGCCATTTAAAACAGCACTAGCAAAGAAATGATGTGAACAGAGGCAAATTCGACGTTCCAGCAATACGTTAAATGATAATAGAAGCCTTGAATGAATCGACCATCAAGGAAATGGGAAAAGGGGTTCAAGAAATGTTTCATCAGAAACATTAAACTGCAGTTAGGTCTACATTCCTGGATAAACGAAGAACGAGCGGAACTATTCACAATTCTTCATAACACAAGAGGGGTTGTGATTAACGAATACAGTGACCCTTCCCAGCGAACGAATGCCGCTTTGGTTCAGTAGCTCTCGTGGGCAGAGGTACGGGCGTGGATTTTTAGCAAGTTAGAGTCCTGCACTACCCTAGTCTGAGCAGCGCAGACGGGTGCCTAGCAGGAGTGCGATACTGGAATGGATTGTTGCACGAGGACAACATCACGGTTGCGGTCGATATAAAGTCCATACAGTAATGTACCGGTGAAGATTTGAACACCTCCAAAGACCAAGGTCAAAAAAAAAGAAGACGGTGGCTACAACAGAAAATATTTTAATGTTGCTTTCTAAAAATTACCTACGGATGTTTCTAGGGGTATTTCTACATGCCTTTGATAAATGAAATGCCTCCCCGCATGTGTGTTAACACTAATAAAAAAACGACAATGTTAGTTTGCTCTTAATAAGTGGGTAACAAAATTTTAAATCGAACATTTATTCCAGTCGTTATACCAGGGGTAAAATTGAGTAAAATACTATTTTGTGGGGCAATTTAGATTTAATCAAATGGATTCAAAATATTTATCATACCTGGATGAACGGCGTTTCTAAACAAAGACTCGCAAGCTGCATTCGGAGTAGAAACCGCGCATTTAAACACATCCCCTCGTTGATTTCCCTTGGCATCTTTTTTGCCAGGGGAGGAAATTAGTAGCCTGGAAATAAAATACAAAAATACGAATTTCTGTCGCTGCTTAGAAGAACCTTGTAGCCAAAAAGCGTGGTTTTGTCTTTATTGTTCTCATCGCCGTTGACAAATGTTTGATGGTACGAAAACAGTTTAGGAGGTGTTGTTTTTCCGAAGATAATATTCAGCGAAAAATACAAAACCTTGAAAACAAGAAAACCCATGATGTTCTATATACGCATGACCCAATGACGTAAAAAGGAGTATTACTAATTCTGGGTAGCTCATTTCTTAAGCCTACATACTTATATCGTATAATTAGGAAATTTATATGGGTAAATGACCTATATCTTCCGTCTTTTAACTTTACAATATTCACTTTTCAAAATCATCTGTGACGTAACGATGCTGGAGTAGGGTACTAAACGATATTTTCGTCCTAGAGAGACAAGAACTGGTCGGATATGATCGAGAATGGTTAATCGATGATTTATTACATCTATTTTATTCGAGGGAAGATGAATTATCAGATATCTTAGAATCGCTCTGATGACGCCAGAAATTAACCCATGAGCGGCCAGGTATCTTTTCAGTGGCACCGATTTTTACTAGATCATTTTTTATCTTAATTTGGCATATCGGGTGAGATGACATCATTATTACAGATAATTTTTATATGGATATTTTCTTAACGATATATTAATCCTGAGATGATTAAAGGTGTAAAATGGCTATCCTTAAGCTAAAATGTGGTCATTTTCCTGAACGACAATAATTAGAAAATAAAAACCTTTCAGGGTTTTCGTTCAATGTATTATTTTTGAAACTCAATTTGGTAAAAGAAAAATTTAACGAAAATTAAAATAGAATACACAAAGTCATTTTAGTTTTCCTTAGTTTCATTGTTCACACACCGATGCATAATCAATGCGCAATAAAATTTTATGCCATAAAAATTCATTTTTGTTTTTTTTGAAAATACGTCTAGGGCACAAAAACGATAATTAGAAAATGTAGTAATTAAAAAAGTATAATTTTCCAATGTGCCGGATTTTGCTTGAAATTATAAATATCCGAACGAAATTATTGCGCACTTCAAATATTCATGGTTATTATTTACAATATTATGGAACTTCTGAATGATATCTTCTGCTTATATTCACTCGTTAAGTTGATAAAGTCGTCGAAAATTTATGCTCTGAAAAAAAATGTTGATAAATAGAGTCTAAATGTGCCTAAATACCGTTAACAATAACCATGAATATTTTAGGTGCGCAATAAATACGTTTGGAATTTTTATAATTTATGAAAAAACACAATACATAAGAAAATTATACTTTATTTTTCATTTATAGATTTTCAAATTACCGCTTTTGTGATGTATACGTTTATTAAAAATAAGA
Source organism: Thelohanellus kitauei (assembly GCA_000827895.1). NCBI lineage: Eukaryota > Metazoa > Cnidaria > Myxozoa > Bivalvulida > Myxobolidae > Thelohanellus > Thelohanellus kitauei. The sequence goes on from JWZT01004066.1 coordinate 67,786, forward strand.
CTGAAATTTTATGTGTAAAATTTTATTGCGCATTAACTAAGTATGAGTGTAAAAGGACCTCATTACATAACTAAACATGTGCCGGTACTAACCACGGCAATCTTGTCGTGATTTCATGAAATCGAGAAAAGAGTCTATCATCAATTGGCAATACGGCGGTCTTTGAGTATCGACCATACGTTGAAAGAAGCTATCTGTTTGTTATCCAATGAACCGATGCGTAGTTGGCAACGAGAAACACCCAACCCACGACAGGAAAATGCTTCATGGGATCTGTCAAAAACAATCTAGTAAATATTCGGTGCATTGTCATCATGGATAACCTTTGATTCCGCTAGGTCTCAACAATCTTTGATTGTTTTACCAGGAAAGGTCATGGCATTTCTATTTACTACCCTATTCAATCTTCTTAAATCGACAAAGGAAGTGTTACGCAGAGAGCAGTCGACCCTAAAATAAGCCTCAACTATCCTACTCAAAGGCAGATAGGCTAATACCCATAACATTAGAACATTCCGATGGTTAGCATTGACATATGAAGACATATGAGAAGTCGTTAAAAATGTTATTATTGACAAAAAACAATTTTTATTAGTTTTTTATTTGATTTTTTCTTACATTTTTCTTCAACAAAATGAACCTAAACCAAGTGATAACTCATTGACCTTCTAATGTTTTTATCCGATTAACTAGAATCCATAATAATCTGCGCACATGGTTCATTGATAAGTTTCAAAATCAAACAAATCGAACTTTTTATCAACCGAATTATTTTACTTGTTTTATGTAGTCTCGCTCATTCAATGGAATATTTGATAAATTTGTGAATTAACTGACGTATTAAAGGGCGTTTTATGATAATGGTCATCGGTGCAAACCAACATCTTGTCTGTAATCCAGTGGTAGAGAAAAGAGGAACAGGTCGCTAGGTGCTTATCGAGTGAGATTCTGGCATTGACCGAATCAAAAAAAACGAAATGAAATGTTCATTTAATGAGAAACTTTTCCTCTTTCCTAGGTATATTGTCATTGGATACCGTCCAAGAATGGCTGGATTGTCAGTTCTTGCTTAGATGTTAAATATTTGAACCATCGAAAGATGGGGAACAAAAGACAGTTTTCAGATCATTAAACAATAATGTTTATAGTATCTGTAACCCACATACCGGTTTTTACATTCAAACGTGTCCACCTATGGCGCGCGCCAGCTTTTCTAATATAAAATATATCATTTTATAACTTTTTCGTAGTTATTGACCATTTAATGATAATTCTTTGAACATCCAGATTAAATTATTAAAACATTCAGGTTTAATTCTTCGTTTTCTGTCATTATCTTATATATAATAGAATAGTGTCACTCACTCACTCATTCACTCACTCGGTAACGCTTTTTAATCCTAATCCTGATCATGCGCTCTTTTACCACAATCACGCTATCTACTTTTATTATTTTGAGCATTATAATTGTTGTTTTTCTCAATCTGTTTGTTTGCGTCCTGTTAAATAATCGTCAAAAAGCGGTTCCATCACCTTTCCATGTTCTTTTTGAGGCTCTGTACTAATCCATGTTGAAGATATTTTATTTGAGTGCAGTCCAGGTGTCATCGATTTCATTTTTAAATGCTTTACAAATAACGATTGATATTAAAAGGTGGGGGGATATCCCTTATCGGGTAGGTCTATTTATACTTTAATCTATAACGCAAGGTTTCCTTCAATTAATCTAACTTTCTCAAAGTCGCGGAGGCCACGGGCGTCCGTCAAAAGGTCTAGTTTTAAATAATGTGCCATAAAAAGGTGACGCGCGCGCATTGGGTGGACACGTTTGAATGTAAAAACCGGTACCTTGGCGAGTCAAGAGCTTTAGGGTTAAAAATTATGCCATTTTCTTAACTGAGTTCACTATTTGGGGATAGAATCTTATTAAAGCACCAGCTCAGTCATATTGAAGGAATTCTGTACTTCTTAAGCCAATTGAGGGGTTTTTATCTGCTTATTACGACTTATTGCCTTTTTAAGAAGTTATTGAACATATTTGATCACAAAACTTCTCCTATTCTGACTATCACGATTCTAGCTTCAAACATAAAATATCGAATATAATAGACGTTCTTTGTGGACTATGTTAATTTTCTAGTGATCTCAAAGTATTGGCATTATAATTGGGAAAATCCAACAAAGTGATGCCGCTAACTAAATAATACATTTTGATATGTCGGATTTCATTTGATTATTATGTCTGACTCTGCCATAAAATCCAATAAATTTCTTCATTTCGAAGTCCATTAAACATTCAGAATGTGGGAATCTGCTGATAAAAGTTGTGTTATTTTAAAATGCTAACGATTTAAATTTAATACTGTTCACATAAGTTAAAAAATCATTAGATACAACCTTATGGTATCGAAACAATAAAGTAAATTTGAATGTTTTTGCTCTCCTATGGATGAAAATCGTCCTTTTCCTCTAAGATAATCATGTGTTTGTCGTAAGTCCCTTATTTTTTAAGCATTTAGGGTGTCACAGCGTTCTCCCAATTTTTTAACTGAAATATCAGAAAATTGTTCTTCGATTCTCACGTGATATGCCATAATTTTAGTTAAATATTTAAGGTTTATCAACATATTTTTACCCGACCCTGATGTATGATTCCCAGACCTCAACATTGAATCAGAATTGGTACTTATTTTTGTTCTTTGAAACTACTTTGCGTTTATTTGTTGCTTTTAACAGTTTTCTGATTCTCTCAAATAGACTCGAATTCTCCTTAACAATTGTTTACCAGCTGATCTAATTATCATCCTGATCGTTCCATGAATTCATTACATGAGCTAAACCATTTTACAAAAAGCTCTACAAACAGTTTTCACTTAGAAGGTATCGGTTTAAAATAAATCCCTTTACATTTTCAATATCGTATTTTTGATTTAGTAATAAGAGCTCAATTTGACGCTACGTGGTTTAAGAATTTGAGTTTTCGTTTTCCGAAATAGATCTATATTGTTGATATATGTTTATCAGATGTTTCATGTTTTTTGACAAGTTAGAGAAAAAATCCTTGAGCATTCTATTACACGATCCACAAAAATCATAAATTACTTTTTATATAGCTTATTATAAGTAACAACCCAGTGAAATCCATAAAATCATTTTGGAATACTAGGTTAACAGTCATATAAGTGAGAATCTTACATTTTTTGCCTATTTATCGACTTCTTGCATCATTTTATTCCAATTATTTTTCCTATTCATCATTCAGGATTTGAGCCGTCCTCGATGACCAAATACCGTTATGTATGTGTCTCAAGAGATTTCAAACTTCATCTTTTCGTTTATCATCACTGAGATGAAAATAATTGTTTATTCAGACATCGCAGATCTCTCCAAATAAGAGTTGACAATTATCCCGTCTTTCATTCGCGAGATTTCTACTCTGTCTGAATCAAAATCTGGATTATTTCATTTTTATTGAATATTTATATGAACAGTCTGGTATTTAATCATTTTCAGTACTCTCATGTCCCTAATGTAGGTGTCTGTATCAAAAACGAAACAACATCTGAATAATTTGTCAGGGTAGTGTTTTCTGGTTCCTAGAAATATGCAAAAACCAAGGAATGTTTGTCGTCAATATTGGAAACATGTCGCTTGACTGTGATGATTGTTGATAATATTTGAAGATATGTTTTGGAAATATGATCCCTATGAATTATAATTTCCATAACATGTTGACACTACTTAAATTTCTTCTCTGATTCAACAAAAAATTATATTTGCAGATTTGTTCAATCTTTAACCGGAAACATTACAGGGTAAATTTGTCTATCACATACTTGGGTAATGATGGAGCCACACTCATGTTCTAATAATTCCTAATCGATATTGGATATCGAGCAGAAGATTAAAATAATCGACAATCGCTCATTACTGAGAGATCTGATAGAACTCCTCTTGCCCAATATTTCATTAATATTACCGGATTTACGGTCCAAATTAGCGTTTTTCCAATCCAAATTGGCCTTTTTCCAGTCCAATTTGGTGCGGTTGTGTTTTTAGTGGGTGTTTCCAGTTAAATTGGGTTTTTGTTTCAGTCTAATTTTGTTTTGGTCCAGTAATATTTGGTTTTTCGTCCGCCGAATTTGGCTAGAAACTTCCAGTAAAAAAACAGCCACACCAAATTGGACTGGAAAACGCTAATTTGGACCGAAAACCCGGTATTTAAGTTATCTGAAATTAAAAATGAGGAATTGATTCCGAAGAAAATATCTTGGAGGGACATTTTAGCGTCCCCCCTTTTTATAGGAGAAAAGAAACAATATTTACATCCCTTAAACTGTTTAGATTACTGTCAAGTAAATTAAAAAGGTGCTATATGAACGTTGATAAGGCAAAGCTTGCTGATCCATGACTCATTTCTTGCGAATCGCGTTTGAAATTTCGAGTCGATAAAGTTTGAATTTATGATTTGAGTATTTTGGTATTATAGGTTATTCGCAATCTATGTGCAATAAAACAATTTCTAAGTATAAATGTTTGAGTAATATTGTTCAAATATTTTTGAAAAATACAGAAATCGCCTTTTTAGATTTCAGGTTGGAATCGTTAAAAACGGAATATTTTTCTTATCAGATTTGAAAGGCTTCCCCGTATTTGCCAACTACCAAAAATCTACCATTGAAGATTAATCATTTTTAAGCATTAAGTATTCATCTTGATTGAGAGACATTTTTGAGAAAAGTGTCCTTTTATCGCCTCGGAATCCTGTTTAATGAACGAGAAGCGTAGCAGATGGATTTGTAACCCAAAATATGTTCCTTAATGGATAAAAATAACGTGAGTACTAGACCCACAATTTAGATATTCAGACTCGAAAAAATATTAAATATTATGTTAAATGTAAACTTACAAAAATCATTTTTAACTATATAAAAATGAATAACCTGTAGTTCCAACCGCGACATTCACCAGTTTACTGTTGATGAAAATTTTTTAATGTTTCAAATTTGGAACGGCGGTAGAAAAAAAGGAACTTGCGGCTAGATGCTAATTTTTATGCTCGGTGCTTCGATAAAAGTTTTGTCATTTTCGGTGAAAACGAATGTGCGGGTATTGTTGTTGATTGAGTTTTATAGTTGGTTTTCTGAAACGAATGATCCAATGATTTTAATTAACAGGATACAAGTTTTCATTTAGCATTCCTATCTTTTAACATTTTTTGACAATACGAGATGTTTTTGGTGAGAGTGGCCATGGTTAAGACGGCTCATGTCTCAGCTGAGTAAATTAACTGGTATTTAAAATATCAGTTTGTTAAAATCTAATTTGGTTGCAAATTTCTGTCTTTTTTCATACCAGTTTCGAAGAGAATTACGCATAAAACGAAGTAAATCTAATCAAGATCTACAAAATATATGGTAGTAATTATTTTCGCTGAAAGTTTATTTCCATTTCGAGAAATGGAAATTATCCCTTTTGATACAGGCTAATCATTTGTCGTTCAAATAAATGAAAAGAAGGTAATAAATTGATCAGGTAGAAGATAATGGTTTGAAAGACTCAAATCCAGATTTACGTTCATGTGCGTGGCCTTATTTTTCAGGAATTTGCGATGAGCTTAATTTAAGTATGGTAGGGGAGTGTCAGAAATTCTAATTGGAGTTGGATGAGGTGATAAAGAGGATGATTGAATCCACCAAAATGAAATGATAAAAAGATCTAGGGTCTAAAAATTTTGCGGTGGATATGATGGACACACCAATAAATGATATGACCATCTAAAAATACAAAAACCGGATCTAAAAACTAAACGAACTTAGAGTTAAGAAGAGCTTTGATTTGTTTGGTTGAATAAACATTTCTTTTTGAAGCTAATAATTCTTCGATATCTTTTTCGTTTAAATAAGCAGCCTTGATATAAAGCTCCACGTCCTCGCTCATAAACATCCTATGTTATCGATTGAGAACTTTTGTGAAGTAGTCGTCTGGAACGCAATCGATAATTGCCGGAAATCTAGTTGCATCAAGGCTCGACCCTCGTTAGTGCATTTTTTGACTATAGAATAACTATATTATGGATTTTTCACCCTTCGATAACTGTTTTGGCGATCCTTGAAGCGATTACGTTCCAGAGATCCAGGATGTAACGATTCTCAATCACGTTTAAACTTAGTAAATATAAAACTTTACTTAGATAAATTAACTGTTGTCGTTTTGAATTTTTTCAATTTCTAAATTATGAATGGACTACAGTTATCAGATTGTCAACATAAGGACTGTGAATTGATGTGATGTCTTTTATATCAAATTTCGTGGCCTTAATCTGAGAAAGTAACTAGATTTAAACTTGGTTTACTTCATTTTCTTCAAAAACAACCTGCGCGATCGTGTGCAAAACAATAAATTCGAAATGATAAGCGAAATAAGATAACTGGGTCAATGTTTCGGTACTTGTCCGTAAAATTCGTTCAAACGATTTAAAATACTGTCACCGTAAATTGAGGATATAAGGAGACGGAGCCTGAAAAAGAAACTCGCAGTAAATTGGCTATTTATATCAATTTTTACAATGATTGTATTGCCACGATTCTAACAGATGTATAAGAGTCGACATCTTTTGAGGGACAATTTATGATCAAATTTAATGATATCTATTGATGTTTAGATATACTTTTTTTGATGGTATCGAAGAAGAGTTTTTCAGACGTGTTTTCAAGGTTTTGAGAGAGTCCAGAAATTTTTTGTCAAATGGATCGATGAAGTTCAAATAATCAGGAATTCGCTGAATAAATTATCTGATTACCAGCAGGTTCGGATCGCAGAAGGTGACCACGCACTATAATACAAGATAACTTACGAAATAAATTATGAGGTCGAACAACTCGGTCACTAGAGTTACAGACCAGATGCTCCGAAAATACGACATCCCCAATATGTATCGTTTCGCAACACGCAGCAAGTTCTGAAAAGTATTTGAAATAAATTTAGTGGAATCCTGGGTGATAAATTCGATATATTTTCTTGTAAATCCAAATAAAACCTAGTAGTTTCAACAAATTCTTCTAAATCACCAGATTTATCAACCAAATGCGTTTTTGATGCTTTCGGCAAATGAAAAGGGTTAGCGCCGTTCAATATATATTGATCTATGATCAAAGAAGGTACTCAAATCATTAATTGAGAAGTTTTTGTTAGAAGTGCAATCAAACTAGTTGTTTTCAAACCTACATCGTAGAGATTAAAGTCGTGGATGTCAGGAAGCACGGGACACGCTTCCCAGGATTCATATTCAAGAAATTGGAACAGTTCATCAATTACGGATCTGATGGAATCATAAATATACTCGTGGTAATGCTTTATATATTTATCTATGATTCCTATTGTCGCTTGGTTGATTTTCTGCTCGTCCACAAAAAATAATCGCTTCGAAATGGCAACCAAACTAAATTACGTTTCGAATTCCAACTTGCGAACCAAAAGATCGAATTCTATGAACTCTTCGATGCTCAGCGATTGACAATTGGAGAATGTCACAAAATCAATCAACCGTTTTTCGATTATCTGAATTTTAATCAATCAAAATGATATGTTTAAATTTATATTTTGAGTTTAAAATCAGGGATATCGACAGTTCGCATTTGCTGTCGGCTTGTAACATAATCAGGTATATTCAGTGAAATTTGTGTATTCCTTAAATGTGAGGCTGTTGGTATGCTTGAACAAAAAAAACAATGGTAAAGAACGATTTATGTCTGTCCAGCTCTTATTGGGAAGGAATGTGTTGGATTTAGCGTTTAGAAACGCATATACTGCAAAGAAAAATTGATTCTTTAAAATTTGATGGGTTAACTTGAATAAAATTTCAACAAATTGTTACTCTTTATAGATGTCCTCTTCATACGTGTATTAAGGAGAGAATTGCTCTGAATGATTTTTATGATTTGATAAACTTGCAAAACATGAATGAAGAGACTATCGGAAGAGAACAACAATTTATTTAATAAATGTTTACGTTAATTTATTAAATTTTACAAAGTGCATTTTTAAATGCAAAACTCGGTAACTCAGTGGTCAATCTCATCTCTCAGGTGTTACATAAATTGATTTTATTTCTAACATATTATAGACATAACCTACCAGTGCAGAATCCAAATTAACAGGATTATGCATATATTTTGCCATTATGGTGATACACTTTCATGTCGCTAACGATCGAAAGTGCTCAGGTTTCATTTTTCTGGATGTGATGAATAACGATGTTAAATGAATGGGTGATGTCATAATTTTATCAGAATGGTCTTGTGATGTTAGAAATAACAGCTGGGTGCGCTTAGAAGAAATAGAGCTCCCATGTGATAGAAGTCATGGCTTAATGCGAATTGTGTTGATTGATGAAAATATTAAATTGAGTGAAGATGTTCTGGTATTGTGATTGTAAGGATTTTATTAAGAAAATGATCAAAATGTGTAATGTTTCTACTTTTCATGCCATGCATGAAATGATCATCAGATAAAACGTTGCACAATCGGATTTGTTAAAGTACGCAGATATGCCCTGAAATAAAGTGCAAGAGAAATATATTTATTTTTAGTATTTTCGGGTTTTTGATTACTTTACCGAAATTCCTGGTGATGTTAATAACCAGGTCCTCTGAGTACAAACGAGGCCCTAAAAATTTGTAGCTGGATGATTTGATCGGCCGTCCATAATGCGTGATTTCCCGATGCACATCGGAAAACAAAATGACATTTTTGATCAAATTCCACAGGTTCTGAGCTGAGGTAAGAATATACATTGCAGAGATCTTGGAAAATTGTCAAAAGTTGGGAATGAGCTAATTTCTATGGGATTATCAAGAGTACATTTAAATTTTTTCTCATCAATTTCCGGATGATCGAGTCGTCTTTATTCAGCTGGAGATTTTTGATATCCCTGCCAGCGAATATTTGATTAGTTGTAGCGAGTAAACAGTTATTGATGATTATTTGAAAGTCCTGTTCAATAAAAAATGGTACCGTGTTGATTTTCAATGATTCAACGCATCGAAAAAGAATAACGTATTTCTTTTCATTGAAATCAAGCAGTAGTTTGGCAAAGCATTGCGTAAGTATATTCTGTTTATGAAAATAATGAACTCCTAACTCTTCCTTGAGTCCAGACATATTATGCTCAATTATTCAGATGTTACGACTCAAATACTTGTTGATTTTCAATTTTTTATCTAATTTTAATGTTTTTTCATAAGAATAAACGATTCTTGACAATTTTTCAAAATCTTGAGTCTCTGTCAAATCAGATTTACCTCCATGTTTTTGTTGAATTCCTGATGAAAATATTGGTGGTTCTGGATTGCCTTAAGATTGGAGAGAATAGATGCAAGGGCACGACGCTCTTCAATCGTCTGGATAATTGATAAATAAGTTTTTGTATGATTAAACTCTGAAGTCATCCTATAAATCAGAACAGGGTCAACGATTTCTGGGTTTCTACGTCTTGCAAGACACCTTTTAGATAAACAACCATTTCGGTAATAGTTTCAGTTTTCTACAACAAGAATTAATAAACCAAAAGAAAAAATGATTAAGGACAAAAAATCAGATGTATTAAAAAGGAGCAAATAAAAAAGTTTTGATACAGATTCTCAAAATCTAACACGCGAACAACTGACAGCCTGTTCGTTCACTCATGTTTCTAAGATATAAAATTTAACTGCCTTAAAGAATTTAAATATTCTTTCTCATACTGGACTAAATCTTGAACCTGAGTTACAACCAATAATAGGACATTATCGAATCTAAGACGCGGTAAGGGACATTAAACTGATGCAACAAAAATAAATAATCTATTATTTCATGGCAATATTCTATTTTGAAATGGTTCTGCGCTTGATGGCCTGATCCAAAATGACCCAATAAAATACCAAAGTAATATCAATACAAAACCCGATGATAGTTTCGGCACTTGGAAAATCCTTAGGAATATACTCATGATAAAATCATTATAGATTAATAAACACAGTATCGGGTCTGCTTTGATTGAAAAATGGGTGCTTTGTGGCTCATTGACAATCAAAGAACTCAAGCTTGAAAAATTAAATTATTAATCTGTGAAAAATCGCACCCTATCAATTTGAAATTCATTGTTAATCCGCAGCTATAGCTTATATATGTGTTTGAGTCTGAGCAAGGTGGGGTTTAATCATATTATTAAGATTCTTGGAGATTACTTCTGATATACTCAAATACTTCGAATTAATTTCATTGGCTGTTTTCTTTGTGATCAATAAGAATTCATACTGAGAAATTGGAAAGTTAAAACCGCATATTGGTGTATTTTCTAGGATTTCAAACATCATAAACACTTCCTCTGATATTGAATCACTACGAATGAAGAACATACAAATAATCGATATTTATATCCCAAAAATTCACTCCCTCTCCCAATACTGCTATTCATATATGGAAGCTAATAGTGGGAATGTTTTGTGTTCTTGAAATTTAGTTGTGATTCTTAATGTGTATGCTATGAAAGCGGGCATCATGAGTATAAAAAACGAGCAGGAACACGTATTGGATGGTATAGCGATCCGTATCTTTGAAAACCCATGGATATTAGTTTCGATTTGTTTCAAGATTTGAACTAATGATGTTCAAACTGGAAATCTAATATACGATAATACTGAAAACGATATTAATAGGTGTTTGATAGCTTTGAAGCCTCATTATGTGTTTTTGTTCCTTTATCTTTCATTGGAAAATATAATCAAGATGAAAAATGCGGTTTACAACAGAGCAATAGATACTTCTTTTGTTTTCGACAAGTCCTTGGATCTTTAACTGTCATTAGTCAATTCTTTTTTCTACTAACTCATTGTTATGAAAAGGGAACCACTCGTGATTCACTATTTCTAATAGGTAAATAGAAAACCTTGGAGCATATGCATTTTTACTGGTAAAGTATCACCTTTGGCAAAAAGACGTACAATCAATTCAGAGATTTACAGAATTATAAAATCTTCGACAACGGTATCGATGTTTTGTTTTCTTAAATAATAGTCTGGATAGACACAGGAAAGCAGAAGTTGTTATGAAACTTTACGTAATATAGAAACCTAATCAAGAGAAAGCAGGATGGAAGTGTAATAGCATTTGAACAAAAAATAACTCACAGATCGTATTTCGCCAATTCTTGATTCAAGTTCTTGACTTATTTCATTTTCGATCTCTTTTTATGATATAAAAACTTTTTCCTGCTTATCTTTTAAAATGACTATTCGTTCTTGGCATTTACCCACGTCTGGACAGTTCTATATTTAAAAACTAAAAACTTCAAATTCCTGAACCACGATCTGATGGAGTGGTTGGCCAAAATAATCAAGGATCAACGATGTCTGGATAAATTCCATTTCTACCTCATCACACATCAAATTAATCTGCGCACGTTCGGTAGATTTTGAAATTGTTTCTGGGATGCTAATCTGACCAGAAAATCAAATTACTCGTCAATATTCTGCCAAGTCAAGAAATAAAAATCGTTTATGGATAGGGACACTCCCGGCCATTCAATATTCAGGATTTCCGAGCAACGGATAAGCAGCTATTTTTTTCTCGAGCAATACTCTGTCCTTCTTATTATCATAGCCTGTTTCTCAGGTAACTATCGACATTTCTGCTGGTTATTAGGTTTCAATTAATTTAACTGGAATCATTTTGTTCATTATTCTCATCTGTGATTACATCCTATAAACTTCTTAATTTGGGTTTTTGATTTTATGACTACATTTATTAATCTTCCTTCGTTAGATTGAACCAAAATTTCTATTAACCGAGTGCCGAAAATTTTCAAATGATCCTCTGTGCGGCATAGTATTTAAAACTGAAGATTTAGACTTGGTCCTCGATTTGAAATCGCCTCTCACAGTGTGGTGCAACAATAGATTTGATTAAAAAGGTAATCTTAGCGGACATAACGATTTCCCGATGGAGATCTGTATTTGTGGAAAATATGGATCTACTTGGTTCTTAACGTTTTTCTGACATCCGAAGATATCATCATTCATTTCAAACGTGAAGATATGGCACGTTAGAAGGTCGGTAGCAAGTTAGGTCGTTCAATGAAACAATGTGTAGTTTGACATATTCACTCATACTAGGCCAGAACAACATGGTGACCTGATTAATAAATCAAAGCAGCTTGTTTCTTATCGAGAATCATCACCTAGAAACGAGAACAGAATTTCCAGCCTCCAAACTTGTATAAAGAGCAAAATGGAAATCATTGGACCATTCTGAATCGGTTTAAAGGCTTTCTATCTGTCAGCTACTGGGGTTTGCATTTAAAAAGGCACTTTACAACGTTTAATAAATTTACTTCAAAATAAATTTTTATTCTCTTCCTATAGTTTCTTCATCCATGTTATGAGGAAAAATAATTCAAGAAAAAACCACATCATTGAGAATGGCTGAGATTTACGGAAGTCGTATCAGCAAGTAACGGATTTTCAGGTCTATATCGTCCTTTCGTTTTTTTCATTTAGTTTTACAGTTAAAATTTCACTTTAACTGGATAAAAATCAAGCTTTTTAGTTCGTAAAATTGGACATTTTGAATAGGTCACCATCCGTTTAATTTGGTGTTTCATTTTGTTTACACACATTTTTAAATGGAAAATAAATTTAAAAAAATAAGCATATGCAGTGGTCGCTGTAATTTTCAGGGAATTTTAAAACATCTAATATTTAGAAAATTACAAAATCCCCTAAATATAAACTATACACCAGTTAGGTTCTCAACCCAAAGAAAAAAAACTTTGACTCGAATTGTGAAAAAGTATTAAATAATAAATATAATTTAACACGCCCAAATATTCACAAAAGCTGTCACCCCTTCCCCACCAGTGATGGAACTTGCCTCCGGACACTTCAAGCATGGAAAAAAAAATCTCCTGGTCCAAATACCGCATTAACAAAGCTAGAAAAAATACCCCAACCAAAATTTGAGAAGTGGAGAGGTCGAAATTCTCGTTACGGGCAACATCACTTCCATTATTCTGACGTAGAATCTTACGCCTTTAAGGAATCTGAATTTTGTGATTTTATAATTTTCGAACAATCGAATATTTTAAAATTACCCTCAAATTTACAACAGCCATGATATGCTATAATTTTTTATAACATTTGTTTTCCATATGAAAAAAATACGTGTTAACAAAACACAACCCCAAATTCAACAAATGGTGGCTTATTAATAATTTTCACTTTTTGCAACCGAAAAGATTGGTTTTTATCCAGTTAAAGTGAACTTTTAACTGTAGAACTAAAAACTAAAAGAAATGTAGAAATTGAACTTTCAAAAGACGAGCCTAACCTAAAAACCCCGTACTTGCTATCATGAACACCGTAAACCTCAGCCTTTCTTAATGTTTTTTTCCTCCAAAAATCTTTTTCCACAAAATACGAAATAAGAGAATAACAATCTATTTAATTAATTTTTTAAATTTTACAAAGTGCATTTATCGAGGCAAAACCAGGTATTTTGTCTATTCTAACTTGAGTTTTTGACTTAATCGAATTCCGAATCTGGACCGCAGGCTGTATTTCAAAACTAGTATGAAAACTTGGTATTCATTCACCCATGCAACAAACAACTGGTAGGAGACTCTCGTAGTGGTGGTAAGCGAAAAAGTCAATGTGCGCAAGTTCTGAATTTTAGCCATCACATGATGAACCAATTGGCCAAGTTGACGTTTTGGCAAAGACCAAGTCATTACACGACAAAGACGAACCCTTAGTCATTATATTAAAGGTTTGTGCTTTTGAGAGCAACCATTTTTCAATTAAAGGTCGCATTGATTTACAAGAACGTTATGGAGCCATCTTCCAGAGCTTTATTCTTCAGAAATCATAGAAGCTGCTTATGGATTGCATGGATGCCCTGCAAATTTTAAGAGATGCAAATGAAATTGATAATTTTCTCGACCATGAATTCAAATTTGATATTTTGTAAACGATGCTCATGTCCCATACCACTACATATATTGCACATCACCCAGATCTTTGGTCAAGCACCATATTAGGTAATTCAACTTTAAGCGCTTTTTTATCCTGAGGCATTTTTAATATTGACTACGATTCAAGGATTAAAAGTTTCGTCTATCTTTGTGGAATATGTGTTCTCGACCGTGATCG
>JWZT01004066.1:84278-94865 GCA_000827895.1 Thelohanellus kitauei
GTAAAAACCCAGCGTGATAAAAAGTACTTAATCTTTAATATAAACATGTAATTAGTGATAAATCTTTTGATCCTAATGCGCGCGCAACTGATCACCAGGTTAATGAATACCCATTCTTGGCCTCGGTTTATCGAGGTTCCCGTGAAACTAATCTACTATGTAAATCAATGGATAGGTGTATTTATCTTCTGCTGTTTTCTGCAAACTTATCTTTCGTCTCAAATTTTTCGATTCACATTCTGAGGACCCATTTAAAGATTTCTGTTAAATTATTTTTCACAGTTACAACCAAGTTGATAAACCCCAAAACTAACCAATCATTCAACAAACCGCTAATAACCAAAATATTTCTCAACGATCTATTCAAACAGTTCCGAAGTCTTTGATAAAAACAAACTTTGCAATCCACGAGAATTCTTCAAAAAACTAAGGTAACACTAGGTAGCACATTACTTTTGACTAAAGCTATAATGGGTTTTAAACCTTTAGAAATCTGATCACTCAGCCTATAGACCATTTCTTTACACCAAACGAATCAGTAACAATTGAAGTTATGATTGTTATATCGAAATTCTTGGCATATCTTCTAATCATGATTCGCAAGTTACGCGCTCTGGAGGGTCTAGCTTTTTGTCGAAATTATACGATTTGTACCAAATAACCAACATTACAACCGCTCACAAAATCAGCTTAAATCTGTTGACTAACCCAAATCTCCATTTGATCCATAACTTTCCACTTGCCTGATCCGGTGGAGAATATAATAAATGTATTGAGCGGTTTAAGTATTTGCCTTTGTTTAACGAAATAACGCAACTTTAGTTTGATGAAATTTTTGGAATCAAATTATTGTACATTAAGTCTCGAGAGCCCTCCCAAAAAGTTAATAAATAGCCACAAATACACCTTAGTTCTCCAAACCCTACTGTTAATGTTTAGAACATGCTCGGTTCACCAAATTAATACCCCTATACCTGCGTATAAAATTAACAGGCCGAGTCTAAATTTAAATTTAGAGGTTGACGCGCCAGATATTTAATCCTATGAAAACGAGTCTTATTAAACTTTGACTCTAAATGATAACCAAAATCAATTATGATAAATTATGTATTTTATGGCTGCAAGGCCTGACCCATGTGGTATTGTCATAAAGAGGTGCTTTGAAACACGAAAATCGAAATCTGACACTGGTCTGATGACCAAAATGTTTTGTCTGAAACCAATTCGATGGATAAACAGCTTATTGGGCGCTATCGAATTTTTCTTAAAATTGATAATTTCACAAGTTTAGGGGTTACAAATCTCAAAAAAATGTACTGATAGATGAATTTGAGCACACCGTAAGTAGGACCATGTAAATGAAGTGAAAACAATGAATATCCGACCATATAACATAAAATCTCTTGTATGGTTCAAACTAGAAACCCATAAGTGGAAGCAGATTTCTTTTAAGATAATTTTTTTCAGGCATCATAAATTATAAGTTATATAATTGGGGATCGGTTTATTCAGAACATCGAAAGTTGGTTTTATTAGCTAACTCTTTGATAATTCCTTCAACCAATCGCGATTTTCATCTTCTTAATAAGATTGAATTCAATTTTTAACCCTCTCAGCATTTATGTTAATGGCTTTGGTTATTAGAATAAATCAACATTTGATCAACATCTTTTCGGCTCCTTCAAATGATGAAAATGACCGACCAAGTAGGTTATTATGGGATTGATAATGGACATCGAGATGGGTTTATACGATCAGGTAAATAGAACTGTCACCGTGTTTAAAAATCGTCTTAATTTTGGGTTATCCTCTCTCTTTCGTTAGTAGAAGATTTCAAATGAAATTCATTCCTCATATTTGGAAGTAACATAATTTTGTTGAGAAAAAAGTCAATTTTTACCAAAATGAGCAAAAAAATATGCTAATTTTTCACGTGGTGCGTGTTCAAATTAAAAAAAAACGAAAATAAAATGTTATGCATCTTTTACAATGAAATATCCCATTAGCCATTTCTATGACAGACAAAAATCAACAATAAAAAGATCACGGCAGGAAATATCGTGACTTTTTGGGTATCTCGTCTAACAGATGCATTTTTCCAATTAGTTCAATGTTTAAAAAAGATATTATGCATAATCCTTGATAAAATTGCGTCTTCAAAATATTCCTAAGCTACATTTATATGCATATACGAGCCACATGAAGGTTAGAGCAGTCCGATATGTGAAATAAGAAAGTTCTCTAAATAATACAAAAGTATACAAACTCAGTCAATCTCATTTCTAAATGAATTATATCCAGTGGTTTCTCAATATAGTTCAACCGAGTGTAGTCGGCAGCCATCGACATTTATCTGATTTAGCTTCAAAAGAGGGTTCATTTTATTATTTCGTTATCAAATACACCAATTTACCTGAACCTAAATAGGATAAGAGAAAACCAATAATTCTGATGTTTGGATAATCGTCTGGGTTGGAAAACCCAGGAATACTCTTGGATTTTGTACGTTTGATTATTACATGCAACCTGATGATGCTTGGAGATCTCGAGAAATCTCTGAGATCAAGCTAAAATCACCAGTTTTGGACAGTTAGTCTGTCGTGCCTTGTTTTGCGACCAAAAACGTTAAACGTGATGATGATTATTGCGCATCTAAATATTTATGGTTTTTAATGGTGATATTGTGCTATATCTGGATAATATTTGTCACCTAATTTTTCGTGGAGCAATTACAAACGGAGTATAGATACAAGTCAAACATCACCCAAGTGTTTCATAATATTCCTAAAAATGACCATGAATATTTAGGTAATCAATAAGCATCGTCACGTTTAACATTTTTGATTGCAGAATCCAGTATATTGGAATGGAAATTCAAAACTAGAGAGTAATAAAAAACGATTTTAGGTGATCGCCATCCCATTATGCGATTTAATACTAATGGACCATTTTATTAGTTGCAGTAGCTTTAGGTATCGAGCAATATTTTAAACGTTAAAATAGCATCTCTAGCCGTTTAAAAGAACGTATATTTACTATCTCATTGTTCGGCTTATTGGATTTTTACATCCAAACAGAATCGTCCCTCAAATGAAATAATTCTGACACCGTAAAAAAAATTCATTCACTCCAATAGAATGCCAAGATAACTCTTACAGGGCCGTCAGTTTTAATTCGTTTTTTAAAAATTCAAAATTCGTCCTTTCTTTTTTCCATTTAGTTTTTAGTTTACAGTTAGAATTTCATTTTAGCTGAACAAAAACGAATCTTTTGGGTTGAAAAAAGGGAGAAGTTGAAAATTTTTAGTCAGCCACTACCGTTATATTGGGGGTCGTTTTGTTAACGCAGATTTTTTGACCTGGAAAGTAAGTTTTAAAAAATTATAGCATATGGGCCTTTTGTATTTTTCAGTGAATTTTAAATATCCCATTTTATGGATTTTCAATTACAAAATCGCAAAATTGAGATTTTTTCAATGCGCAACATTTCAAGTTAGAATGATGAAAGCGCTGTTACCCATAGAGAGAACTTTGACCTACCGAACTTTCAAATTTTGTTTTTAGTATTTTTTCAAATTTTGCTGGTTTGACTTCTGAACTAGCAGATTTTTTTTTTATCTAGCCTCGAACTGTCCGGAGGCGATTTCTGATACTGAGGGTGGTAGATTTTGTGAATTTTCGGGTTTGGTAACTTTTAATTTTTGACCAATTTTTCACATTTCGAATAAAAATGCTTTTTTATTTGCGTCTCGAACCTAAATTGGTGTAAGCTTGATATTTCGGGGAGTTTGTAATTTTCAAAAAATTCTATATGTTAAAATTCGCCGAAAATTAATGCCCCTATATGCTATGATTTTTTAAAATTTATTTGCCATGTCGAAAAAAGTATTTTAACTTAACGCAACACCAAATTCAGAAAATGGGGGCTTACAAAACTTTTCATTTTTTCCAACCAGAAATATTGGTTTTAGCCCATTTAAAATGGAATTACTAACTGTAAAACTAAATAAAAAAGAAAGGACAGAATTCAACTTTCAAAGGACGAAATATAACTGGAAACCCTGTATGTAAAAATACACGAGGTCATACGTGTTTTTCAGCCTCTACCACAGTGTCCTCAATCACAGCTTGTTGTACCTTACGCTCTGTTACAATAATTATTTCTGAATACCACCAGCATTTTTTTTGGTTCGTGACCAATCCGTTTTGCTGAATTTTTTGAAGTAACAAAACTTTGAGATTCACTTCTGCGTTTTATCAGTTTTCGCCTTTTTACATCGTTGATTTCGGCCACAAAATAAAAGTATTTGGAAGAATATTGTTGAATTTTGATAAGATTTTAGTCACTATCGAAATCCATTCATATTTTGGAATGGTGATTGGATGTAAGTGATGCTCGAGACAATCTTGGATGCTGAAATGAAATTGCTCAGATGAGAATGGAGGGCGTAAAATTGAACAAACAACACCTCCAATTTTAATTTAAGTTAGGCTGGTTTGTAATGAGCGTTGACACAGATTTAATCGTAGCCTTAACTCAAGATGTGCCATTGAGCATCTCCCAATATATTACCGAGTTCCTTTGACTTCAAAACATTAGATTCCGGTGCTCTCATTTTAAATCATATGTGGAGTATCATATTTGTTTTCATTTGGTGTGTGTTTGTTCTAATTTTCTGAACATTAAGCTATTATTGTTCAGGATAAACCAGTATTAGAGTTATGTTAGTAAATCCCTTTTCGAATTTAATATATTCATAGTTAAAATGATCGAAATTCCTGAAAATGTAATGCAGCAGTTTGAGTCTTAATAAATGTTCATAGTCTAATAAAATTAGCTCAATAACGACACTACTTAATTCAATGATTTATTTTCAATTGTTTGGTTATTTCTGTACCTTACCTTAAGTAGAGTAAGAGGTTTTATATTACTTATGAGCATCATTAAAAATCGCAGAGAATTCACTTAGATACAAGAGATACAAGCATAATATTTAAAGTAAGCATATGAATCTATGGGTTTTCGATCTATTTAATAATCTTTGCAACCGATTTAATAAAATCTGCCACAAATTAAAAAATAGTTGCACGAGCGGAATAATTACCTTTATTTGACAAACTCTTAAATTTACATGTTATTCGGATGTTTTTAAGAGATAACGAAGTGAAAACATCGTTTATTATCAAACACGAATCAAGGTGTGAAAACCAAGTAAACATATGTTTGCGAGCCAATCGAATCAGATAGTTATAGATTTAAATTTTCATTTATGCCGGGTCGAGAATAATTACAAAACTCCATCATACATAGAATCCCTTCCCAGATAGTTCATTCGAAACACAGGGTTTGTGAAATTTTGCAAATTTCTAACAAATTTAAAGAACAAAAAAAATAGAAGTACTCTTCTCCTTTTTTGACTCACTTACAACCAATTTTACCATTGTTTTTGCAAACAACATTTAATTGTAGGGAAAATATGGTTTCTCAAGTTTTGCACAATTGGTGTATTTGAGAATTTTGAGATGGACAACAAAATGAAAGTTAATAAAACAAGGTTAATTATCCCGCTCGTTCAATTATTTTTTGATTTGTTTCAACTTTCATTAAACGGATTGCAAAGATTATTAAATTGATCCAAAAAGCCTATCTTCAGATATGCTGAATTATTGTCTGATATAGCTAATCTTTCATGATAATAAATGTTTACACCACAGTTACAAAAAATACATGGATACTTTTGTTGGTTTCAAGTTTATTATTTTATATATCTCGAGATCAGTGGACTCGTGCGAGATCTATCAACTTTCCTATGGCCTATTATCAAACTCTCATTTCTCGAATGGAGTGTATTAATTGTTGATACATCGACATGCATAAATGAAGTAATTGTGTTCATTAACGATAATGAGTATTCTCTTGCAATTTAAAAGTGTTGGTCAAAGATTTAAATTCATATTTAAAGTCCATCAAGGCCATTTAAGGATATCACTGAGAAATTAATATGTTATGGTAATTATATTTAATTTCATCATCAATTTATTATTAAACTAAATATGAGGTTTGACATACTTGAATGTATTCTCTATTCTCTGAAGATTTATGACATTCTAGACACTAAAAGGCAGCTAAACAAAATATATCATTGAATGTATGATAAATGTTTAGAGATATCAGGAAATAAATTTGATTATTGACTGGAATTAATTCTTTTTTAGCAGAAGTACGTTTCAAAGTAACACTAATTCACAACCACGAGTGTTAATGCTGTAAAAGAATGGTTTATGAACGTTTAATTGACTTATCGTTCGATTCACTATAAATGGGGTAAGAATAAAATATAAACATATTGGAGCCAAGTTTTTCAGAAAAATTCTTGATATTTAAAGTTGTGTTAATCGTCGACATTTTTTACAAATAATAATCTATAAATTTATCTCAGTGAATTGTTACATTCAATTATGCATTCTGCGTATTGTTTTTGAGTATCAAATTGATAGTCCATTTTTGTAAACACGTTCGTTACCACATTTCTTTCATTAATTCAGAGAATTCTATCTCTAATTTATTCTAACCGTTTTGGATATCTCAACAATCCATTTATCGATATATAATAAACTAATTTGAATTTATTCAGTAAAAAAATTGTCTAGTGAATAAGTTTTTTAATTCACACTTCAAAAAAAAAGATACCATTGTACGATCTTTGGATTTTTTGAATATCCGAATTCATATTCTGTTTCATCAGAAAAGATTTCCATGTGTTTTTTATGCTTAAAAAAGTCATTATAAGAATAACTTAGTATAAGGCTGATCGTCTAAGATTATTTGTTGTATATACTCCAAAATCTAATCTGGTTCATTCTGTTTTGAATGAATAATATGATCAAATTTGACGTAATTTGAATACTAATTCATACAAATTTTGATTATTATCCACAAAATGAATATTTCTAACAATGATTCGATCATTCGATTGATTCGTCCAAAACTGAATGATAGTTCTTTTTCTACCTTACTTTGTTTTTTCCCAATCCAACAAAATCCCAGACAAAAGAGTAATATATTTTGACATTTATGATATATTTAATTAATATTATGATTGATGATCAATTATTGAAATATATAATTTTATTTGAAATGTCTAAAACTCTAATTTTATTATTCCCAAAAATTCATTACGGTTATCAACGTATCCGAATAACTACGATCAATTGAGATAGGTTGTTTTGATAAAATCATCCATTTCATAAAGTTCCATAATAAATATCCACATTATTAATACATGAACTGTATTAAACTTCTATTTGTACCGATCTAAATAATCAAATTAGAATTTTGAGATTTATATTTTCACAACCAAAATATCTTTGCCTATATAATCATCTATTATATTTTTCAATTTTAACAATTTGATTATTAATATCATTAATATGCTCTCAAAAATTGGTTAACCTATTAATGAAACAAAGAATTTCGGTTAGTCCAAATCATGCGCCTATATGCAATGGTTATCAATTTGGTTTTTATATTATCATTTTAAATATGCTTAACTTCTTCAACGTTTATTTAAATGCTGTGGATAATGTTAGCATATTTTATATTAATGTCAAAGAAAATCTCTGTAATTTTGATAAATAAAAAAATTGAAAAAAATCAAATGGATTCATACCTAAATATATGTAGCTAACCTTGATTGTTATTTGGAAATATTCCGAAAATGACTGTAGTTGAAATATTTAACAAAAATTTTTTCAAAGCAACATATATGTTCTCTTGTCCAAAAACATATAATAACAAGCCTTATGTTAAATTTTGGCAAATATGAGATCTTATTAATTTATAACTAAACTCGATTTTTAACACCATTTTACGATATTTTTGTTATCATTTATTGGATAGAATTTTATAAAATATCAAGTTTTAAAAACAGGCCAGATTAGTCTATCAGCCATCTATGAGCTACCGTTTATGTTTTGAAAATCTGAATATGCTAGAGTCATTTTTTCTGAAATAAATTATTAAATTTTGTATCTTCGTTAAAAAAAATATTTCGTTTCGCACCACTACAAATTTAGATGGCTCAAACATAACAAGCTTTATTATATATTGAGGTTTACTTTATGATTGAACAGTCAACCAAAAAGCAAATCATCGATAAGATTTAAATATAATTATATCATAAATCGATGGTATGTGGTAATATGACTAAATTTAATCCATTATTTTAGAATGTCAATCTTATTTTTAGGTACTTCTGAGTTTTAAACTCACNGAACTCTAATATTCCGATTTGTTTCTGAAAAGGAAAGTTTATCCCCAACATTAGTGTCAAATCGAAAATGACTTGTGTAAATCATATATATTGTTCACTGACCTAGGCTCACATTTTCTTTCATAAGGTTTCATTGACGATTATAATAATCACCATATTTTGAAGAAGAGTTGATTGAGAGATCTTCTAGAAGGAGACTTGCTCACCAGGTTTATATCCTGCAGAATGGTTTTTCAATGTTTTGTTGTGTGATTCACGTCTTTGGCATGAAATAAGATGTCCGAATTATCCACATGAACTCTTGCTGTTCAATGAAACACACAATCATTTTAAGTATTTCACCAATTCTTTACAAGTAAAATATCTGCTAGGAACCTTTTCACAACCGGGAATTTACACTTGTCTAATTTGATGAAAGCTAATGTTACTTGGCTGTTCATATCCATTAAATTGAAAAAAACTAAAACAATCACAAATACGTATTTTTTGGCAACTTCCTCCTAAATCAAGCTGTTGCGTTCCATGATTTTGAACTTTAAAAAATCAGTTTCATGCTAATTTTTAATGCAAAATGGTATGGATTTTTAAGAATGTAAAAAGACGTAGGTTAATTTCATGCCGATGCTGGTTCGGTTAACATATTTTATCGGTAGAGAGATAAGTCTATTTTTTTGAAATTTGCTGAAATTTTACTCATTTATTTAGCTGAATTTAAATTTTTACAGTTCATGCTTGTAACATCAACGATCACAGTTACTTTATGTCCGATACTGGCCATTTTGGGATATGTTTTCAAGAAACTCCGTCCAGTGGCCGGATTTTCCATAATTGGAGCTGGTAACAATGATATTTCATTCAGCTTTATTCTTTGGAATCTTTGCCTTCACTTATTTTTGTTATTGTATTCATTATTCACGTAAGTCAATTTTCGATTCAGTTGATAAGGGAGGCAGTTTCATTTTTAAAGAAGTCCCCACAGGCATTAGGTTCCATCGTAAAATGTTACGGGGTGCAAAGCTGCTATTCCTGTTTTACTATATGGATGTCGTCCTATTCCTTCTTGGAAGCATGGTTTTAATCCACAGGTTCAATGAACCAAAACCAGTAATCGTAAACGAATTGCCCGAAGAAGATCCTGAAGCAGTGAATTTAACCCATTAATTTTGAGCGAATTTTGATGATGTTTAAGCACACATTTTATTCGCTCTGTGGGTCGGCATTTTTACCTCTTACGTCAGGACTAGAATCATCTGTCATGCCATCACACCCTATGTTCTTCTATTTTTTTTATAATGAAAGCCAAGGGTGTAGATCAATTAAATTAAGAGACAATTAACCCTCACAATATTTGCTCGTTTAATTTTTTCTGGTTTTAACACGTTTTTCTTTATGTAGAAATGAGTCCAGTGGAGCATACATGCAACACCAATTTTCAGGTAAATAACTTAGAAACCTCTCAGCACATTTCCCTTAATATCAAAACATGAATTAAATCAAAATTGGACATTGTGTGATGATGAAAATTCTCTGGCTCAATTATATTCTGCCATATCCAGTTGATTTTAGAAAAAAATCCTGTTTTAAAAATAATGTCATTATTTGGACAATTTTTTTTCATTTTCGCAGTAATTTCGATGTTTTTTGTATGGACTTTGCCCTTCTCTCACACTATCACAACAAACTGTCGGAAAATAACGTGCGGTGTGATCCGCGATGTGATCCACGCTGTGATGGAGTGATGATTTACCACCCGACCTATTCTAAGAGATACTTGTGTTAAATCAGAGCGATATTCATCTCGGAATAAATATCAACTAATACGATAACGTAGAATTTAAGGCGAATATGCTTTATTTAACTGGTTATCTTGATCCCTTTTCTAAAATATGGCCCTCGCTATTTCTGAGTAACTGAAATTGAGAGAGTATAAAAAATGGTGTCCTTTCTATTATATAAAGTGTGAAACTGGTTTTGCAGGGTAAATATGGACATCTGATTTCAACAATCATCAAATCACGATCAGCTAGGTTCAAAAAGATCATTTAACGTTTTTCTCAAATCAAAATAAGTGGATCAATTATTAATGTCCGTTCAAAAATTTTGATGTTTAAAGACAATTTACAAACAAGACACAAAACCTAGGATCCTGTTGGTGTTCCTCTATTATTAGATCGTTCAATGCCAAACGTCTAATGCTTTAAGATTATTATTGTGCACGACTTGAAGTTTATGGGGCCAAAAACAAATAGTTGTGCTCACCAATTCACCCACAATGGCTCAAAAATTGAATTTCGCGTGTGTAACACAATAGATTA
>JWZT01004066.1:95567-107387 GCA_000827895.1 Thelohanellus kitauei
TTTAACAAATAAAATTAAGGTTAAAGAATACGCCACACTTAAGCCTTTGGCTTAAGAGATTATTAAATATTTACATGACTTTTAACCATAATCTACCGCGATCAAATTATTATTCAGATTTTCATTTATGCAAAATATACATTTTTAGTAAAAAAATAACTGAACAGTCAATTGAGGTATTCGGCTTGTCTGAATGGAGGTATAAGACCGCTCCAATGATTTTCTCCTCTATTGGAATTCGGCAAGAACGTCATCCAAAAGTGGCTCATCTATTTGTCCATTTTCACTTAGAGAGTTTGTACGATTTCTCGGAGAAATCATATTTTAAGGCGTTCCATGTGTTTTCTATAGAATTTGTACACGTTCCTGTTCCTGGGTCACAAAGCATTGTGAATGGTTCATTGTTAAATAGTTATAAATTCAGTCCAAATTTCGGTATTGGTTAACCTGATGACCACTTGAGCTCGCAACCAAATTAAATTTCTAAATTATTATGTAAATACTTTTATTTTTATATTTTTGTCTTCGAAATCAATATTATTCAAAAAAACTGGATTCTTTTTTCTTAAGACATTTACCCTCTATAAGTATTTATGTCGCAATTTATAAATTCTGGGCAAAAAAATTAAAAAGGGCTGAAAATATCTTCTAAAAAATGATTTTTTATCAAGAAACTATAGAAAATTTACTGGTGAATCATGGACTAGATATTTTATCTGTATATAAAAAATGAAAGTTTAAGGAACAAAATTATCAACTTAAAATAACTGAACATGTTAATTCAAGATATCAATCAAATATCAATTTAACAAAATAGAAGCAGTCATTTCATAACAAATGAAGGATTTAAGTTACAAAAGAAATTTATTGAAACTTTGAACTCCACTTAGTAATCAATATTTTACGATAATTTGTAAGAATGGATATAATATTCCTTTAGAATAAAATATGGTAAAAAATCTGCATAAAACTAAACAAGGATTACAAATTTTAATCGGTTTGGGCGCTCAAGTGGTCACCAGGTTAACCAATACCCAAATTCCTATGGGTCCTGAATCAATCGGTGATTATGGTGGAGCCTTCAAGAACGTGGGTCGTTACTGGGATTTGCAATCAGAACTGTGAACGTTTAGCACCGAAACCGTCAAACGGGATAATCAAGATGACGGATTTTGTTTCGATGCCAGTATATTGAAGGAAAGATTCTCAAGCATACAAAAATAATTTAAATTGCTTCAAGACATTGTTTCTGACAACCTCCAGCGTTAATTCCTACACGCAGAAAGTTGTTTTTTCCAGAAATGCTTGAATCAGGACAATATACCACTATGTACCTAGAGAGAGTAACATAATTAATTTTATTTCAATCGTTATGTTGTTTATACAATGAATATTACATTTGATTCTCATGATTGATGTTAATAGTTTCAGAACAAGGTGTCACTAATTATTTTAAACGGAAAATTGAACGTACTCATCAAACTGCTTCCCTAATAATAATAGTCGAATTTTGTGATTAAAGATGTCTTGAAGCAGTTTAAATTATTTATCTAGAGTTGAGAATCGTTCCTTCAATAGACTGTAGTTGAAAAAAGCCGCCATATTGATTATCATGTTTCACGGTTTTGATTGTCATGGTTCACGATTTTGATTGCAAAACCATGTACGTGGGAGTCATTAATTAGTGCGTTATTTTCATGAATTCGTGATCTTTGATAAAAATTAAAGACTACATTCATTTTTGAAGAATTTTTCGGGTTATCAACGCTCAATCGGCAATTGGCTTTTTTATGGTACAAATTTTTTCTCGAGCATTCTTAATCTAATTTTATAATTATTTTATTGGGTCTTGACTGGAAATGACCTTAAAAATTCATTAATGATGCATTTAATATTTAATTTGTATCCATGGTCCCGAATTAATCATATAGAGCACTAATTTATGAGTTTGACTGTAAATAATTTCTTTTCGCGCTTGCGCCTATTGAACTTTTTTGTTTCAAATAACTCATGCTTGCTTTTTTTAAATTACAATCCTTTTTTTGTATTAAGATGAGGCATGCTTTCAAAACATAATAAAAGCTCTACCAAACAATTTTCGGACATTTTCGAATTTCGGACAAAAATGTTATATACCTATGGGAGTTTGTAATTTTCAAAAAAATCTATATTTTAAAATTACCCTAAAATTACAACTACCCCCATATATGCTAGGATTTTTTAAGTTTTATTTACCATTTCAACAAATGAGATTTAACAAAACGCAACTCCAAATTCAAAGGATGGCAGCTTTCTAATCATTTCCAATTTTTCCAACAAAACGATTGGTTTTTATCCAGTTAAATTGAAATTCTAATTGTGAAGCTAAATGAAAAAAACGAAAGGACGAAATGTACCTCAAAACCCGGTATGTAAAAAAACTCTTGCTCATACGTGTTTTTCAACGTCTACGACAGTGTTCTCAATCACAACATGTTGTACCTTACGCTCTGTGTACAATAATTGTTTCTGAACATCACCGGCAGTTTTTTGGTTCATGACGGAATCAATTTCGCTGAATTTAGTGAAGTAACATAACAATGAGAATAACTTTTCCGTTTGATCAGTTTTTGCCTTTTTAAATCGTTGATTTCGGCCACAAAATAAAAGTATTTGGAAGAATGTGGTTGAATTTTGATCAGATTTTAGTCACCATAGAAATCCATTCATGTTTTGGCATGGTGATTAGATGTAAGTGATGCTCGAGACAATCTTGGATTCTGAAATGAAATTGCTCAGATGAGAATGCAGGGCGTAAAATTGAACAAACAACACCTCAACTATTTGATGAAATTATGTTGGTTTGTAATGAAATTTGACACAGATTTAATCATGGCCTTAACTTGAGATGTGCCACCTAGTATCTCCCAATATATTAACGAGTTCACTTGATTTAAAAAAAATGATTCTGAATATATCACATTAAATCATCTCTGCAGTATCATATTTGTTGTCATTTTATGTGTTTTTTCTACTTTTCTGGATGTAGAGCCTTTATTTTTCATGGTAAATCAGGATTCAATTCATGGTAGTAAATCCCTTTTCGATAATAAGATATCATTAAAATGATCGTACTCGACTGAGTAAATTATTTTACCAATTTGGTACTTTGCTGATTTACAGTGAGAGGTTTGAGCATCATACACGGGCATCGCATAAAATCCTGGAGAATTCACGTCGATACAAAGTAATATTTAATGGGAGTATATGTAATTATACTCGAATCTGTAAAAGTTTGATATGTATTGATCTCTGGTGAGGGTGGAAGATTCTCGAATTTAATGTGGCACCCAATGTCCAACAATAAAATGATTAGAAAATCTTACTCGTTAAGGGGTTTTAAATATGAGATGTCCATGAATCTTGATCTGCGATCAAAAATTTCAACTCAATTACTATCTTAAGTTTTCTTTCATATTTTGTGAATGTGTGAGGTTTGAGAAATTTCGATATAAAGAAATGAAAAAATATGTCATTCGAGATAATTTTCAGTTTGGCATAGAATTTACTGTTTTTGGTGTTGCTATTATTCTAAGAATGAAAAAAGACGATAAGATCGGAAATTGGGTCACCACTTCACATATAATCTGACAACGCTCCTAACGACTGGTCGAGGGGTTTATTCCTCTTTCACTAGTATATGAATAAAGTTAATAGCTATAGAGGAGGGCAAGACCTACTTTCAAACATTTGCACACTAGTTAGTGTTAAAAGTGGATATCCTAAGGGTAGAGATGTCGACGAAAATCAAATATAGAGTTTTTCGATCTATTTAATAATCTTTGAAAACGATTTGATGAAAGTTGCCACAAATCAAAAAATAATTGCACGAGAGCGATAATTAACCTTTATTTGTCAAATTTTTAAATTTACAGATCATTCGTATGTTTTTAAGAGTTAGCAAAGTGAAAACATGGTTTATTATAAAACACGAACCAGGGTGTGAAAACGAAGTAAACATATGTTTGCAAGCCAATCGAACAAGGAAGTTTTGGATTTTAATATAGATTTATGCCGGATTGTGAATAATTACAAAAATCCATCAAACATAGAATCCCTTCCCAGATAGTTCATTTGAAATCCAGGGTTTGTGAAATTTTTCATATTTCTAACAAAGTCAAAGAAAAAAATATGATGCTTCTCGTTTGACTCACCCACAACCAATGTTACAATCGTTTTAGACAACAACGTTCGAATTTAGGGCATTAATGGTTTCTCAAGTTTTGCACTATTGGCATACTTGGGAATTTTGAGATGGATTGAAAAAATGAAAGTTGATAAAACAAGATTAATTATCCCTCTCGTGCAATTATTTTTGGATTTGTGGCAACTTTTATTAAATAGGTTGCAAAGATTATTAAATAGATCGGAAAACCCCATATATAACACTTTATAACCCTCAAGGGCTGAAGTTAAAGAAATACAACTTGTCAGTATTATGTATGATCATGAAGATCTCAATCAACCTTCCATTATGGTCTTGCGAAACATTTTGGATGTATCGCTTCATAAATTGATGTGATAACTTCAACCGCTGGGTGTACATCATTACTAGTATAACAATTATTGGATACTGCTCATCATCGAGTTTTGCGCTTTTTCATGATCAATAAGCTTGGAAAAAATGAGGGATGAAGGACCTAGTATCCTGTATTTGGCATCTGCGATTACACGTTTCATATTGGATGGATAAGTGATGGGTCTGTATTTATATCTTTAAATCACAAATTAAGTTTCGTTTGTGATAAGGCAGAGCATTCGTTTTCTCTCTAATTGATATTTGGATCAATTAAACTGATTTTTTCGTTGAAAAGGGAAATAAAAACAATTGAAGGTTAGGTATAATCCATGTGAAAAGGACACTTCAATTCCAATGGTTTTGGGTCACAGATGGGTTAGATCCATCACCTCTTCCAAGCCTCTGCCAAAAATATGTAGCCACATAAAAGCAGGTCTAATTAACAACCAACGTCAGGTTCATAAAATGAATGGTTTTAGGGTGATAGGTAATCATAAAGCGTTCAACCATTTCACTATTAACTCGTCTTTGATGACGATTCTCTTAATTAAACTCAATTCTAAAACGTGTCATTACCCCGCTGCATTAAGATTTATTATACTAGATACCTAGTAAAACGGCCTCGTTTATTTAATGATCATAACATGTTTTAATTAGGTGGTTCAGATCATTGGAATAGGACAATATCGAGCCAACAATATGGGTACAATAATTAATTTGAGATCATGAGGACTTGAGAAGTGATAAAACGCCAGATGAGAATCAATCACCACATTGACTAATATATTACGAACTAATAACAAAATTAAATTTTAACAACGTATGATAATGTGACAGGTTATCAGTTAAGTTTTCATTGCAGCGTTTTTTTGACATATGATGTAATCAGAGAGCGGTTCAAGACATTAAATGAATAAACTGTGCGACCATAATGTCGGCCTGTTCGTGTCGTTGTTATGGGACCACAACAGCGAGATAGGGTAATCTGGCTTGATATTAGGATTATCGATGTGTACTTAATATTAAGCCTGAGTCTCAAATAATATGTCAATTAACATGGCAATTCTATCATGTGCTTAACATTAATAGCCATATCATGAAATATTAGGCCGCCACAATTCTCCACCGCACAGAAATAACTGAACCTGTTAGTTCGATCGATGAGACCTACCAAGAAATTGATTTCGTTAATATTGTTCATTATTTTGGAAATCCTTTCTTTCGTCTCATGTGGTCTCATGATAGCCATCTGTGTACTCCCGTGTCTTTTTACAATGGTGAATGAAGCTGGAGGTGGTCAAGGCCCTTCTGATTTTGGGGCCTTCTCATGGTACTTCAAAGGTGAAAAACATAGATACGAAAACATGAAAGGTATTTTTTTAATTTCATCATTAAAATATGTCCCATTTTTATCTGATAATATTTTTTAACTGTCCAACTACCAATGCATCATTTTTTCTTGCAATATCATACTCAAAATTGATTTTGACAACTCGAGTCTATTTTGAACATTTATATTTGATTTAAATTTACG
Source organism: Thelohanellus kitauei (assembly GCA_000827895.1). Classification (NCBI taxonomy): domain Eukaryota; kingdom Metazoa; phylum Cnidaria; class Myxozoa; order Bivalvulida; family Myxobolidae; genus Thelohanellus; species Thelohanellus kitauei. The sequence continues at coordinate 101,660 of JWZT01004066.1, forward strand.
TTAGTATTTGTTGAAAAAACCTTGGTTGGCGTCGATTTGTCATCGTACCTGGTGATTAGAAATTCAGATCTGGATCCATATTCACAAGATTGTTCTGGCATTCATACTCTATAATTATACTGGGATCGTTGAATAAAAATCTAGCCTTCCAGGCTCAACATTAGAATTTTGTTTCTTACCGTATTTCACAAAATATGAGAACTTTCGTACTTTCGACGTAAAAAATACATTCAATAACGAATCTGATTGTTCAAGAATTGAGTCAGGTGATGGTTTTTATATGGGCATTTTATGATAAGATCGTGTTTTTTAACTCATGAATATTTACCCAACTTTGTCAGTAATTTATTACTCTCTTGCATGATGATTTATACCAAAAATCTCACGTTGATAGCCCTTCTCACGATCTTAAAAAATTTACAATCTTGGCAACCTATGTTCCTGTTTAATTGCATTGTCTTTGAGACAAACTAAAATTATATTTAATAATTTAATGTAGATTCTTGACATTTTGACTCAAAGATCTAACTTTTTATTGTTTTCCCTCCACAGTGAATACTTAATTTTTTAAACCAACATGACAACAGCTACATCTAATACATCAAGGTGACTGGTTAGCTGAATTCTAACATTCGGATTGGTCTCTGTAAAAGAAAGTTCATCTTAAAATTTCAGTGTAAAATCAATTGACATGCAACGATAACGTAAATAAACTGTTCATTAGCCTATGCTCAAATTTCCTTACATATGGCTTCAACGGCGCCCATGATAGTCATCATATTTTAAAGAGTCCATTGAGGGGTCTTCGAGAAGAAGGTACGTTCAGCAAGTTTAAATCCTGCAGAATGGTTTTTAGTGTTTAGTTGGTGATTCACGTTCTTGGCATGGAACGAAGTGACCAAGTTATCCACATGGACTCTTGCTATTCAATGAAACACATATGTATTCATTTTAAGTATTTCCCCACATTTTTACAAGTAACAAATCTGCTAGGCCCCTTTTTAGACGGGCAATTAACGCCTGCCTAATTTTATGACGACTGATGTTCATTGGATACCCATATACATTAAATTGCAAAATATAAGATACCTATTTTTCGAAAACATCTTCCTAAGTAAAGCTGTTACTTTTCATGATTTTGAACTTTAAAGAAATCAATTTATTCGTTGTTTTTCATGTAAAATGGTATAAATTTTTAAGAATTTAAAAAAAACTTATGTCAATTTCATGTCGATGCTGGTCCGTTAACATATTTAATCGGTATATAGATAAGTCTATTTTTTTGTAATTTGCTGAAATTTTGTTCATTTATTTAGCTGGCTTCAGATTTTTACAGTTCATGCTTGTAACATCAACGATTGCAGTTACTTTATGTCCGATACTGGCCATTTTGGGATATGTTTTCAAGAAAGTCCGTTTAGTGGCCGGATTTTCCATAATTGGAGCTGGTAACATTGATATTTCATTCAGCTATATTTTTTGGAATCTTTACCTTCGCTTATTTTTATTGTTCTATTGATTATGTAGGTAAGTCAGTTTTCGATTCAGTTGATAAAGGAAACAGTTTCATATTTAAAACAGCCCCCACGGGTATTACTTTCAAAGGTAAAATGTTGCGGTTTTCATTGCTGCCATTTCTGTTTTACGGTATTGATATAGTCCTATTCCTTCTTGGAAGCATGGTTTTAATCCACAAGTTCTATGAACCACGACCAATAATCGTTAGACAAGTATCCGAAGAAGATTCCGAATCAGATGGTGTACCCGAATAATTTTTAGCGTATTTTGATAATTTTTTAGCACAAATTATATTCGCCTTGTGAGTGGGCATTTTTACCTCTTAGGGCAGGACTAGAATTATCTGTCATGCCATCACACCTTAAATTCTTCTATTTTTTACAATTAGAGCAAAGGATGTAGATCAATTAAATTAAGAGGCACTTAACCCTCAGCGACACTCGCTTTTTTTCATATTTTCTGGTTTTAACATGGTTTTCTTAAAGCAGAAATACACATTGGAGCATACCTGCAACGTCAATGTTCAGATAAATAACTTAGAGACCTCTCTTCCCATTTCCCTCAATATAAAAACATGAATTAAATCCTAATTTGATATTCTATGATGATGAAAATGTTCTGGCTAAATGATATTCTGCCATATTAAGTTAATGTTAGAAAAAAATCAAGTTTTGAAAATATTGTCATTATTTGGACAATTTTTTCACATTTTCCATATTTATTTACCTGTTTGGGTGTCATATTTGCCCTTTTTTCGAATTACCACAAAAAACTGTCGTAAAATAACATATGGTGTGGTAGATCTGTGGTTTACATTTCGACCTATTCTAATACTTACTGTTGTTAACGCAGAGTGATATTCATATCGGAATAATCATCAATTAATACGATAACGTAAAATTTAAGGCGAATATGCTTAATTCAAGTAGTCATCTTCATCCCTTCTCTATAATCTGAGCCTCGTTATTTCTGAGAAACCGAAATTGAGAAAATAAAAAAATTTGATTCCAATCTGTTATGTAAAGTTTGAAACTGGTTTTGCAGGGTAAATATGGACATATGATTTTAACACTCATCATCCTAACCAGTGAAGTTCCGAAAGATCATTCCAACGTTTTTCTCAAATCGAAGCAAGTTGATCAATTATTATTGTCTGTTTTCAATAATTTTAATGGTTTAAGACAATTTACAGAAAAAACAGCAAACCTTTGATCATGGTATTCCTCTTTTATTGGATCGTTCAATACCAAATATGTACTTCTTAAAGATTATTATCGAGCACGACTTTAAGTTTTTTGGGCCAACAAAACATTTATGCCCACCACGTGGCAATTTATTCATCGAAGAAAATTTGAACCTTAAATATTCATAACGAGTTAAAATTCCATCCGTGAAGACTTGCACAGATCTTATGCTTCTTCTAATGTTACATCGATATTTTTGACGATTTTGTTCTATCTGAGAAAATGTCGGTTGTAATATTTGCACGATGATATTTTCACAGAATATACATCAGGAAATAGATCGGAACTTTACGGAATAGTAACTTGAGAAAATTTCTTCGATAGCTGGGATACTTATAGAGTAAAAAATCCCATTTGTCGACACAACAAATAGTATTATTCATTGAATCGATTTGTTTCGAGGGATGAAACACTATTTTTGCTTATCAAAACGGTTTCTTCAGTTTGAAACCCTCATCTCCTTTTCGTAAATCATCGATTTCAAATTCTTTTTGTCATATGTTTTCAAATCATTAGAATATGAATGGTAAGATATTGTCGACAAAATCCAAACTGGAGATATGTGTATAGTTGTTATGAATCAAACCAGTCTCCATAACATACCCACAGACATACTATGATCAGCCGCTATTAAGCCAAGCACAGCGCAGGGAGGAGATACCATGATTCCGGTTTACCATTTTTAAGTAATCGTGATAATTTTTTTCACTAAAATCGTCCATACGAAAGGCCAGAATAAAAAAGGTGTGCTATGCCAAGAACTGTCAAGAAGTTGCTGTATTTGGCCAGTTCTTGGAGGCGTTCCAACAAGGGAAAAGTTTAATTTTAAAATTCCGTAAAAATCAATTTTACGGTAGATACCTACGACATAAACAACTCATAAATAAACGAGGTATTCCGAAAGAGTTACAGAAAAGAAATGGCTCGACGTACCTAAAGAATTCACGATATAGTCTAGTGTGTTATAGATGTAATAATGAGAAGCCTCTCAGGCTCTGGTCAATAAATTAACAGAACGCACATTGTTAATTATTCGATCTATGTTTAGAGATTCATCCCTGGTTGTTAATGGCACCACAATGATAGAAATATTGATACATAGTCATAGAATCCGTTCTACCATAGTCTCACGAACCATTCTTCAGAGGTTATACATAATTTTATTGGGAAATAAACAATATAAACGTTCTGGCTGAGGTCTCCCTCTATATACTCGTAGACGATGAACCTTCATTTGAAGATGCGTGAGGAGCAGACTTTCTGGTTTAAAAACAAAGAAAACCAACCCTAAAAGACGTTAAAACAACACAGTTGAACGCTCGATATTGAGAATGGTATGGTTCCGTTCTGATAGCTGTACTTTCTTGTTTTTTCTGTATAATGTTCTTTGTTACGATGATAATTAGTAATTCAAACAACGTCAATTTCGATTTCATGTACATATAGAATAGTCAGCGAGGCGGACTACTCGATTATTCGGATATTTTCACTATCTTTATCTTTAATTGAATGGATTTGATGTTCAATACTAAAAGTAAAAGTCAGGTAAAGTAACTAATTATCGAATAGGCAAGACCCTTATTCAAGCATTTGCACATTGGTTGATGCCTAAAAGTTAATATAACATGAAAAGTTTGAGGTAAATAAATCTATCGGCCAAATATTCGAGAGTTTTGCTTAAATAGAATAAGACAAAGTTGACCAAAACAGAACGTTTGATCGTGAATGGCAGTGAAACCCCAGCTCAATTTGATTTTGATAAACAAACATCACGCGTAATATCCAGAAAATCTATAATTGCTAGTCTCAGAAAAAGTTTGATTGTAACACATCTAAATAAACTATAAAAAAATTGGAAACTCCCTGCTAACAATTAATAATGTTATCCTTGATCAGTGACGCCAAAGAGAATATGGATAGAGAGCGATTCACCCCCACCTGGGGTATCGATTAAGGCTGAATTAACTTGGGGGACTTGGATGCGATAAGCGGCAGACAGATGATATTTTAAACATAGAAACAGCAATGATATGACGAAATATATCATACACATGAGTCTGGCTAAAGCAACAGATCAACGTAGTGGGTGTTTTTGGCCGGAAGAGCGAAGTAATTTGTGGCGAATTAAAACCAGTGTAGTCTATGAGGGCATACCAATCATTTTCATTCAGATCCACAATAGCATAGCGTCCAACGGCCATTTCTAGCATAAATAATTTCAAAAATATGCTGTAAAGCAACAGAGACATTTCCTAAACCATTCATATACTTTCGGCAACCCTCGTTGTTTTGCTTTGAACAATCATCATAAACGTCCGAATTAATCAAAGATTACTGTAATTATCATTTTTTTATAATCCGGTTTTTAAAATTGACTCAGTAATTTAACCACTACTCCCTAGAAAATATAGGGGGTACTTAGTGTAATGCCCTCATTCACTAAAATGAACTTTCACATTTGGGGCTTGAGTAGTTAGGATTATTGGTACAAGACAATCGAACCGAAATGGCGTGCTTTATAACTCCATGATTATTTAAAAAATAATTAAACGCCTTATCATAAGCTGATGATCTCTTAAATTAGCATGATACTGGCTAATAACGAATAAGTAATCTATATTACCTGAGATAACGCTAAGATTAGCTGCTAGGCTTACATTTCTCATATCATTGATCTGTAGCGATAGGAGATTAAAAAAATGCAAATTTTTCATTTAATCAACATGGGTTATCGCATTCGGTGGCAATATAAATTATTTATAACCAATCTTCATTTACATAAAAAACTCGTTCTCAGCTATATCAAGCAGAAATTTTAATTTTACAGTGTTTTTACCATATTTAACAAAACCTTGGTACTTTTCAACTTTTTCATTTTTTAGCAATTCTATTCTCCTCATCTTAACTTTTTACCCCCCCCCCCCCCCCCGCGGCTTTTAAAGGAACATTATCCGACCACAATTATG
>JWZT01004066.1:109311-119955 GCA_000827895.1 Thelohanellus kitauei
ATTAATGCAAAAAGGGCACGTTTAAATGCGAAAACCAGTACCACCATGAATGCCACATTTTTGATTAACCCAATCCCAGTTGACACCGACCAAGAGCCTTATGAATTTCTTATGCTGTGCGTCATTGGAATGGCCTGTTAACGTCTCTGCTTGCTACTCTCGGCTCCAATTGGCTAGAAGTATGCAACCATGAGGCGGTGATTGTATGATAATTTACGTTTCTTGAAAAAATGGTTGCGTGGCACACGAATGGACGGAATCTTTGTTTCTCTGGGGCACATCTCCATGTTTTGAAATCAAAGGTGATTTTTTAAGTGGTACTCAGGTAGAAAGCGCCCCCTACAACGCATATGCGTGAGAATTTAATGAAATAGTTTGCTTATATTGATCCTCTGGATGATAATTTCGAACCAACACTAACATACGTTAATCGTAAGGGGGCTTGAATTAATGTAAGGCCACATTTCAGAAATTTCTCAATTCACCATGGTTTAGAGCATTTTATAGAAATTCATGCCAGAAGCCATTGAATTTTCACACATGCATGCCACAGAGGGGGGGGGGTGTCGTTGCTAATTGAATATCCCTTTAAGTCGCTAAAAACTGTATATATCGTGGGCACTGCAAGAACCCCATGTTCAACCACAAACTAGCTTGTGCTTTCTTCTGAAGAAAAAAATGTGTTTATTTAATTTGTAAAGGATTGAAGAATTTCAGCAACAAAACTCGATCACTGTCGACTCAAGTTAAAAAATTCAAAAAACTAATGACCGTTTTCTATTGTCGTTATAATGGAACGAGAAAATGGTTTATTTTTAAGAATCAAGTAAATACGGCATGTAATAGTCAAAAGGGTTTGGATTAATAATAATTTGATTTAACTAATTCTTTAGAAAATCTAGATTAAACAATTCAGCAGAAGTTTTGCATTACACGACATTATTAAACTATTAAAGGTACTACGATGAACAAGATAAAAGACTATCATTCATAGGGAATTTTTTGAGAATCAATCAAATTAATTCATTTTCTTATATTATTCTGCTTTTATATTAGATCTTTTTCGGGTAATTTCGGATACATGGTTTGCAGCTTTATCCACGTATTAGTTGTATTTCCTCGTATGCTTATACCTAAATCTCAAGATTTTAAAGACCAGATTTATACGCGTTTGATCTCTAGATTGTAGGAGTCTTTTGGTTTACAGTAAATTTAGGAGGAAAATGGAGCAGGAAGTAGTAATCATAGTTTGGGTGTGAGAACCGCCGATTAACGATCTCATACGCTCACATTCGTTCAATATATGAGAAAACAAGAGTGGCGCATCTTTTTCGTTATTTTTGAGATTCTTGCGCTTGGATGCTGTTCAATTATGATATATGCGTGTTTTAACCCCACCCTTTTTCAAGTTGTTGTTAAATCATGTTGCCATATATCATCTATTGGCGTCGGCCCATTCTTATGGTACTATGATGGCCAAACTCGAGGGTTTGAGAATGTGACAGGTATTTCCTAATCATTTATGTACCATTTTAACCCCTATTTTTCATTTTTTACACACATATTTCCACCCATTAAGCTTACCAAGTTCATTATTTCTTACTTATCATCCTGTTCTCATTCAAAAAAGGTCCTGTTTATGCTAATTAATTGACTCTAAGTTTATATGATTTTCAAATTGAAAATTCTTTCGTATCCACTATAAAATTTCGTTTAGTGGATGAATCTGTAAGTTTTACGCGAGTAACTTCTTATTACTGCCCAACTTCGAAATATGCAGTTGGAGGTCACGAGCAGCCAAACGATTGACCCAAGTGTTGTATTATGATTGGATAAGTCATTGTTCCTCAGACATGCACCGCGAAAATTTATATTCATTTTTTTGCTCCATGATTCAAAAAAGACCACGAACCGAACCACTGATTTAATGCATTAAACTTATTACAATGTTTATTTGAAATATTTCCTTCTCACTCGTGTCTTAGGAAGGTTGACGAGTGAATGGACCAAATAACAAGTTACTTTTCAATCTAGCAGTTAATTTCAATTCTAATATATGATCAGATCTCGCGCCCTATCCCTGCCTCGGGTATCATTTTGAATGTTTGATACGAAAGAAATTCAGGCCATTTTTTTGACACCATGCATTCGATTTTGAATCCCTATATTAGTTGAAAATTAACAAAAGAAAAAGAATGTTATGAAAATTCTTCAAAGTTAAATATTCCATTTCAAGCTCGCATTTGATCAAAGATATCAAGAGAACGTAGTTTTTGTCTGTCTGATTGAAGAAAGACTTTTAGTGCCATTTCGCTTCGATATGCGTTCATATAATCCTATATCTCTTTCTGCTTATAAAGTTATTTAATATCGCTCTGGCGATCAAAAGATTTATGTTCGTTGAAAATGTACTAATTGTTTTAGACGCTTTCAGGTTTATACAAGTGATGTATGGGGTATCGTTGACCGCGGTGGTTGTCAGTCAAATACTTACGATTCGGGGATATATGAAGAAAGGAAACATGAAAGTTTCCGGGTACGCCACAACTGGAGCTGGTATGATCGATATATGTTTCAGCGGTATTCTTGGCGATCTTTTCACTTGCCTATACTCTGCAGTTTATTTTGTGGACTGGTAAGGCAGTTTTTGAGGTTAGTTAATAAAACTTTCATCTTTACACGACTCCCACTTTCTGGTTTCGTGGCCGATGGAAACTTATTTACGCTCCCATTCCTGCTGATACTGGTGTGGCCAATGACAATCGCCATGTTCTGTCTTGGAGGCGTGATCATGATACACAAGTTCAACGACGATATCTACGAGCAATTCGGAATGATGCGAATCGAATAATCTTCAAGAAATTAGTTTAAGGAATAAATTATGTACCTATGTAAGCTCCTATACCTTTGCAGTTTCGTACTTAGATATCAGAATCGGCAGTGGCATAATATTAAACAGTTTTGCAATCATTCAGTTTTTTAATGCTAATATATTCTGTCATTATTAGGTCGACTTTCAGACATCACTATGACCGAAATCTCCTGAAAGCAATAAACCTCTGTTCTAATAACTCCGTGTAATCATTTTCATCGCCACGATTGACGTGTTTCGGTATTTAAGGACATTAATCACAGTAATATCGATTCACCATGATTTTAAGGGTTATCTCTAAAACACCAGTACTTTCTATCCATTTACCAGGAGTAACGATGTATATTTCAAGAGATTATTACATGGTAACGTTCAGGTTGACCCTGTTCCATCGAATTCTCTTACTTTGAAAAAATCCTTGTGTCAAACAGATATCTGGTGCAAGGCGATTACAAATACAAGATATCTCGGGATTGATGGAAATATTAATCAAGAGTGGTCCCGCTCATCGATCTTTGTGGATGGTGATTTCACTGATTAATCACCTGAATTGATGTTGGTCTGCTTTTCGACATCATTTCTTATCGTTACACCAAGGCAGCAGTATTTGGTTCCTGTTCACAATTCACATTTTCGGGTTCAAAATATTTTGTACCCTCAGAATCAATGTTGAAAATCCAATACGCCTCACGCGAAGCAGGAAACTTTAAGAAGGTCACCTTCCCAAGATTAGCGCTGGTAAATAAAATACGGCATTCATAAATGATCTCGTAATGACCGACATTGTCGCGTATACGGCAAATTACAAATATTCTAGTGGTGTCACACCATGTAAATGCACGCGCGTGACGATTCCATTTAGGTTCGCAAGAGTGGTGTTATTGGTGTATTGAACGTTTTCTCATTGTAAATAAACAACATTCTGCGATTCTGGTCGATAAATTGCCTCAGAAAGCAATATTGCGTGATATATTTTCTACAGTTCGATTTAATAATTCTTATTTCAACAATCGCGAGACTCAGGAGTATCGAAACTATTTGAACTGGAGGTACGGGAATATGGATCACTGAATGTTCTTCCGAATATTATTGTAATTTTGCCTCACAATTAACCCTCGTTAAAAAACAAGCAATACTCTGAATGTTTATTCTTCAGTTGTATCAACTGTGGAAAAATTATAAACGGTGTTCGAATACGTTTCGGTTTATCGGATTACATTTTCATTTTATTTATATTTGATTTACCAGGAGAGTCTTGGTTTCGGGTGCCAGTTCTTATGTTTTTTTGGAGAGGTCAATGATATACGACCAATCAGTAGTTGGGCAATTAGTTTTGGGAATCTATCACATGCACATGGTGTTCTTCATATATTCGTGTCGAGCTTCCTGATGCATATCTGTCAATGCTCGCTCGCTCGCTCTCCTTCTTTTTTCTGATAAATAAACCCATAATGGAGAATACACCGACAATGTTCCAAAATTGCCAATGTCCCTATCAACATTAGTTTTTCTCCCTGGATGACAATAACTTTCACATGTTGATTTCGTTCAGAAATGCAACAGAGCACATACTCGTTTCTCCTATTTAACCGGAATAAGATATAGTGCAATATAATCAAATAATATATCTGTGTTGATCAAACTGAGTCTTTTCGATTTCGTACGATCAGCAAGTCGCCCGAAAGAGTCTAACTTTTGAAACCACTAGAAATAGTATTTGTCAGGTGGCTATGGTTCCAGATCTGATTCATCGTCCTGCGCTGGTAAGAAAAATTGGAATGGGCCCTTCAAGAATTCTTCGTGTATTCAAAAGGAAAAACGGGTTGCAGAAATGGCCACTGTGAATAAAAACAACTGATGTAAAATAAAAGAAAACCCAATTCATATGAATCTTGATAACACGAAGAATCGGTAGGAGAGGGAACCTTAAAAATACAGATTCCAAAGCCCGCAGATCCAAAAAAAGTAGAACTGGTCTTCTTTTTAAGAATTTCCAAATTAATGGAAAATCTTTAAATTTAGTCATTACAAAACGGTATACACAATTATCCTACCATTTTATTTTCGATTGCGCGATTTCATGTGATTTACCGGGATATTGAACATCAGACGATCAACCATGTTACTTATGCGCGCATGCTAAATTCACCTACGGTTATGGTTTCATGATTAATGAATTATAGATCAACCATAACACGACAGTGTATCATGTCTGGTATTTATTGTCAGTTGATAAAGTCAAGTATGGCTAAAGTACAGAATAGTGCACCATCTTCGCTAGTGATCACAAAATGTCGTCTTTCCAAAAAAGTACTTAAATATTCATCTAATTGCTCCAGAAGATAGTTTAAAATATACTATGGTTGATTTTTACAAAACTATACTACCGGGTTTTGCTTTGAAAAATGGATTTTTTGCATTTATAAGTGGATTTTTTAGAATACCATGAATGTCTTATAAATGTATAAATAAAGGAAACATTACTATTTTCAATAATTTTCATGTTGATTTAATCACTATTAGAAGAACTTTTGCGATTATTTTTATGACGAGTTTCGAACTTTATTTGGTTCGTAAACGATAGATTTATTAAAAAATACTTCATCAATTAAAAAATCCATTTTTAAAAGCAAAACCCGGTATGAAACTCTTAACTGGACAAGTGACTCGTAAGAGATGAGTCGTCGATGATAACAATACTGGCGGAATTCGATTAATGATTACCTCAGTGATATAAAAAAAACAATCGGCTGTAACTCAAGTAAATTCTTCGTTATGTGAAAGCATGTCATCCATACCCAAAAATATATGATAAAATTTCATTTGACTTGGATCAATATCTTCAACGAGGGAGAGACTGTTTTGGTGTAAACCCCATTTTTGATAGCATTGCTCATCAAAGGCGGATTTTCAAGGGTATTCGTATTCCAGTTTCGGAGTCGTCTATTGCAACAACTATTTACTTTCAATCACTGTAAAATGGTTTGTTATGCATGCGAGGACCGTGTTCTTAACTTTATGAGAGAATATTAGCGGTTTTCGTCGATGAATGTGGTGTGGTTGAAATCTGTTCTTATACCAACATAAAGGAAAGTGTAATAATTTGATTAAATTTTATGCGAAGAATTTTCGGCATTTATTTCCTTGCGTAAACTGATTTTCGTACTATCATCATTTTTTGCCAACTCTGAATTATTAGATATTGCTTAGAGGTGCGACAATTTATATAATCCCTTTGATAGCTGTTTAATTTTTGGCTCCAAATATTTTGTATCTAAAATTTGTTTGGTATCTTTCTGATTTTTGCAGCGATTCATCTTCATAATGACATCGAAACATATTCGTTTCAAATAAAACAAATTTAAATAATGACAGAAGGGCGTATGATAACCCAATTACTGTTCATATCACCCCGCATTTAACAATCTATGCGTTTCAAAACAAACATTTAGTGTAACGCCTAAATTTAAGATACTGAAAACGGAAATCATCCATCTAAAAAGCAGGTAAGGATCATGATAAAGATAATTGGCTCGATGGGAAAGTTGTCACCCTCCACTCTCAATATATTAACTGTTATGCATCTTCCTTTCTCTTTTACACCTTTGACCAGCCAATTTTCCACAAAAAATTAAAATAATTTAGAATTAAACTATTTTAGTTTTCAACAGGACACCTTTGAATACAGTCTGGCAAATTGCTTTCCACGTGTCTGTAGAACCCAAAGCAGTCATTCGATGTTATGAGGCTGCTGCATGTTTCAAAAGGGGAAAAAAGTTCGTCTGCTGATCTTGAATTGGCCTGACGCACTAACCCATTCCATTTTGAGAAATATTTCTCTATGGGCTTTAACAATGGGCCGTAGGCTGGCAAATAGATCGGAACGTGGTTGAATGCCCTAATCATGTTTGGAACAAGTGGCGTTTTATGAAATATAACATTATCCATTACAATGTAGGCCTTTCAAATAACCTCTCGTACTCGAAAGATTTCAAATATCTCTAAGAGATATTCCAGTAAACGTTACCTGTTATATTCCATTTCACTGAATTTGAAATCAACCATGCCCTCACAAGACATCGTGCAGGCAACAGAATAATTTCGAGACATTAAAGCCGGAACGAGTCTTGTGGCTCGAATTCCTGTGAACTTTCGACCTTACCGATATATCATATTTACTTAAAAGCCTGTTTTATCGATGAAAAAAACTTTTTGTCGATCCGGAGCTTTTTAGAAAGTTCATGGCATATTCCTTCCTGGCTAGTATATTTTCAGGGTCATTAGGCCTTTCTGGAATTGGCCGGAGGATTTTTAATATGTAGTGAAAGTCTTGAAGGCAACGCGTGGCAGTGGATCTCCCGATCGTATATTATGCCTCTCAAAACACAGATTGCATATTCTCTGAATCGTGCGGAAACAATCCTCTTCCATACTGTCACAAAGTGATTCCTTCTGTTCATCTGTCAATTTCTCTCTATGGTTGCCGCCCTTTGGAAGCTTTTCGACCCTACCCTCTCTCTCTGATAGACTTTATAGATTTTTCTTGCAGTTGGAATATTCACATTAATCCAATTTTAAATTTCTGTAAAGATTTTCCTATGTTTAAGTGCCGCAATAATTAGTTACCGAAGTACATTGGACACTGTTTGGTTAACTCGTTTTGTTCAAATAAAACTCAAAAAGTACCTCTCTGGTTGATCGTTTGTATTACTCTCCATTTAAGCTCAAATTTGATAAATTTATTTCAAAATTTTAAAAGTTATCAGAAAATTTCAGCCGCCCCGCCGCGCAGTGGAAAATTGGCTGGTCAAAGGTGTATGTATTAAAACACAGTTGAATTCTTGATCATTCGTTGTCAAAATAAGTTGCAGAGAGGTTTTGCTGTCTTTCGAGACCACACCATGATGGTAGGAAAATGCGATAAGACAACAGCAGTTGGTTGAAAAGTCGAGTGATGTTTTCTGATTTATAAAATCTCGACTTAAAATAAAAACTATGGAGCACAATATAAGAATACTACACAGTAAAAAATTATTAGTGTCAACTCAAACTTTGTTCTTTGCGCCAAAAAGGTTCATTACAATCTCTTGTTAACAAATATTGAACACACATTTCCATATTCGGAAAACTGGAAATTACAATCACTTCAGCTATTCACAGAGCCTATTGTTAATGCCCATTTATATATGGTGATTTTTTATCAAACAATTTCAGTAATTAGCATTAATATATCACGAGCATGCGCAATGATACAATATTCGATCGTTTTTAGACTGGAATAGTTGACGCATATCGAGCCACAAAGATATTCAGTATGTTTTGGGTTATTCCAACTCTATTTGATTTGTTTTTTTAGTATGCTATATAAATTGGTAGGTGTAATAGATGTCGTTTGACAAGTTTAAAACAGTCAGTTTGTTTATTTTTTGTCATTGTTCGGTGTTATATAAATTGTTTAACTTTTTATGGGAACCGTCAACACATCCAATTGAATCATGTCTGACTCCGTCACTGGTGAACAAGTGAAATATCTGTCAATGATTTCTTTGTCAGCTGGTCTTGCTGTCGCAGTTGCATCATTTTTAACACGGGATTGGCATTTAGCCATCACAAAGACAGGAATTCCAATTGAAAAATTTGGACTATTAATAACCTGTGACTATTCAGACTGCAGAAATATTCCAAGAGATTACAGTAATGCTCCTTTAAATTAGTTAATCGAAAAATGTTTCATGCCTTTGTCATCCTGGTGATACTTTCACTTCTTGTGACGATGTGCCTATTTGTTACATCTATAAATTATAAGAAAGTCTTCAAACTGTTTCTGCTATCGTATACAATAACAGGTATTAGTATATTTCAATAATAGCTGTTTTTAGCCTGATATTAGGGATAATTTCAATTCTTGAAACAAACAACGTGCGTGGTAATTTTTCTTTATTATCAGGGATTTCAAAATGTCATAGTTTTGGATTTGTAGATTCCTGTATTGTGACGACAGGGTTTTATGTGGTGTCCACCTGGATACTCTCTATTTTTCATTTTTTGGTCCTTAGTATACATATTTTAGCAACATACACTGATTTAAGCCCATCCCTAGAATGACAATACTAGTTTTTTTTTAACTTTATTTATCTGTGGAGATTTTTTACACTATCCTCAATTAAACCTGAGACGATAAATAGTGTTAATAGCATTCCGGACCGTCCGATCGTTCTAACATTTTATTTCTAATATCAATTGTAGACCCCTTAAATTCGTGACTTTCTGAAGGGCAGTTCATCTCAAGATATCAAATATTGATTAGTTTTAATTGATCATCTGGGACTTTTTCAAACGGCTTTCTTGAGTAAATCGATAATTATCAACTATACAAATTTTCAGAGGTGACTCATGACGGTGATAAGCACAAATTTCTCTCTCCCTTCAATTCTGTTGATTAAAATTCTGCTAATGAGTGCCCAAATACTTGAAATATTCCAACGTATAATAAATGTTTCAGAAATACGAGTTTTAATAATTTTAGTTGGTAATTATTTTCATTTGAAATAAGATCATTCCAAGCTCCTAAACGTGAAATCCTAAGAGACTAAAATGACAAGAAGACGGGCTTTGATTTAAATAGGGCTGTAGAGGCGAATAATTGATAAGGTTGATTAAATACACCTGAAGCAATAATAGAAATATTTTGTGGTCAAAATATGAATAATCGAAAATATGATTACCACTTTACTTGGGTATTAAAATATTATTTTGGATCAGGGGGTACACAAACCTCTAGCAAATGCAGATTTAGGCATGCCTCTGGTTCTCTTTATTATGTCATTATTTATAAAATTCATAAGTACATGGACTTACTCCACATCATTCACGATCGTTTTTCATTTAGCGTTGAGTATGTCTGATTAATCGGAAATGGAGGTACTTAGTCTCCAATCTTAACCACTACTGAAGCCATTATTTCGTCGTAACAACGCTTTAAGGTTATTAATGATTTGAATTGATACTTTTCGTCAAAACCATGCAACGCTTATCTATTTGAAACATTTTTTTTCAGAAATGAACCTGAAACTATAGCAGACGGCTGTCAAACCAGACGCGCAAAATCGTCTGCTCGTTATTAGGATTGTAACTACAAATATAGACCGTTTTTTTGCAATTTTAATACTTGCCTTTGTCTACAAAAACTAAACTTGTTGTGGATGTTTCACAAGAAATCATGTAAAAATGGCTATCATATATTTTTTGCATTTGCCAACTAAGCCATCTTTCTAATAATCTGTTTTTCGTATGTTCCTCGACCATCAATCAGTAATTTGGTCATCTGACCAAAAGTGTTTGTAAACTTCTGTTATATATGAATCGTTACAGTAAATTAATCATAAACTTTTGACATTATTTTTACAAAAGTTTAACAGATAAACTTGAGACAATATCGATCACTAGGAATATTTTTATCATTCAAAATGAATCTGATGGATGATAACTATTTTATACATTTCAGGTCTTGTCCATTCGGTCGGATTACCTCACCACCTCGATGGTTTAGGGTCAACTTATCTTGAAGTTTTCAATAACTGTTAGAGATGATAATTTGGACCCAGGCGCGAAGGCAGGCTAAGATGACAGTAGTAATTGGTTTTTATTATTCCTTATGCCTGGTACTTCGAAGCCAACATCCATTAATAAAATTCTTACAATCTAAAATCTCGCCTCCCTTGGACGCGCTTTCCACAGTTTGCACGCTATTCTATCACCTCTTCAGAGTTTTC
>JWZT01004066.1:120804-142440 GCA_000827895.1 Thelohanellus kitauei
AACTTAATACAAGTTATCGTCCGCTCGCTGAGATAACTAGTGTACCAAAATCTACCATATCGCATGTTTTACGACAAGAAAGTAAACTGCGTAAGGAATTGGTATTACAAGAAGGACAAGCAGGAACATTCAAAAGAAAACGCTAGGGGAAGGAACCAGACGTGGAAGAAGCACTAGATCAATGGTTATATATTGTAAGTGGCAAAGGCGTAAATATCAACTGCCCAATATTGAGGCGAAGTCAGAGGAGTTAGCTAAAAAACGGGGCTGCAATGATTTCAAAGTAACTGATAGTTGGTTATGGCGATGGAAAGCAAGACACAATATTAAATTTAAAAAAGCGCACGGTGATAAGGGCGGTGCTCAACAGTGGAAAACTAAGAAAAGTTATACTTTTTTAGAGGATTTTTGTGCTGATGACATTTAAAATGCTGATGAAGCCGGCCTCCATTATCGTGCTACGCCAGACGGTTCCTTATGCTATAAACACATTGCACTGTCGGGTTATAAAAAGGCGATGGACCTCATTACTGTGTTATGCTGTGCAAATATGTCAGGTACTGACGAACGAAAGCTACTGATCATAGGAAAGAGTGATAGACCTCGATGCTTTAAGGGCCAAGAATAACAGGGTTTACCAGTTGAGTACAACGCAAACAAGAATGTGTGGATGACTTCAGAAATTTTTCGAAATTGTCTTACTAGTTGGGACCGAAATTTAAAACTTAAACAAAGAAAAATTTTGCTTCTTGTTGACAATTGTGCGGCACATCCTCATTTAGATAATCTACAAAATATAGGGCTGGAATTTCTTCCTCGTAATTATACATCGTTAGTGCAACCAATGGACATATGGGTAATAAAAAATTTTAAGACTTTGTATCGTGGAAAATTGGTTAATTACATATTATAATCCATTGATTAAAATTTATTAACAAGTTCCACAACAGCCAGAGAGATAAGTTTAAAAATTTACCTTTTGCAAGCAATATAGTTTGTCTCTGACAGTTGGCGAGCTATAAAAACCACCACAATATAGAACTGTTTTACTAATTGCGGCTTTAAACCCTTAGATATTTCCGAAATTTTAAGCAATGAAGAAAATATGGATATGTTGCCAGGTTCCTATTATTAACTACAGTCATTCCGCTTAATTGGGACAAAACGCCCAAGTCCCGATGTTTTCGAATTAGGCGGAATCGACTGTATAAATATTTATCGTTCAATAATCTCACGAAAACATAAAATTAAATTGAAAATTTGAGAAAATCGCCATAAACGGTATTTGTATTTAAATGTCATATATTTGCTATATTCCTCTTTGCTAGATGCGATAGTATGATGAATCGGTCAACCATGGCGGCCACAAGCGGATGCTGACTGGTGGTAAGTTCACTCTTAATAATATCCAATAGGCTCCGATTTTCCAGTTTCCTATGTGGTCCAAAAAAATCAAACATCCTCTCACGATATGATTCACAGATGGAGCGATTCTTGGACACCCTCAAGATTAAGCAGAGTATCAAGAGAATTATCAGAAATAAATCAATTGAATCCCTTCCCCAGAGATTTGGATTTCTGTACCATTTCACAAAACATTCCACGATGAAATTAAAGAACGTTTCAGAGAAGATGAAGTCGTCCATTCCTTTAAACTCCGCCTTCAGCTTCGGAATTTCAGGAAGCAAAAAATTAGGCACCCGATCTTTATAACCACTAGAGAGAGTTTCAAACATAAATTCAGTGTCTGGGACCGTGTAGAGGTAATAAAACGGATAACCAGGATCGTGATATTTCGTTAATATCATTTCTGGCTGCCTTCTTTGCATTGGAATCATATCACATTGCCTATGTAGCATCGTTGCACCGTATTTACTGAGGCTTGAACAATGATTAATTGACTGAAACGATTCTCGATCCATGTACATGCGATTTTTCAAACAATTTTTAGATTTGCATTCACAATCTAGCATATGATTGAGTTGCCGCTCCATAAAATATGAGTCAGGATCTTTCAAATCGCCAACCAGACGCATCTCAGTGAGAGCATTATAGATCAAAATGAGTACTTTTCGAAGAGCCACGGTGTTCTCAAATTCCTGAAGGGACAGAATTGTTGCCAGTGGTTGAGATACCACTGTTTTTCACGAATCAAGGGGCACACATTGAAGAGTAAATATTTCAAGAAGTGTTCAGGATTTAGACATGAAATTAAAAATTGAATTGCGTTGAAATCTTACACGAAGAGATAGTGATCCGCCATCGGCAAATGATATAAGCATGTCAATGAAGTCACACAGCTTTGAGGATCCAATGAAAATGAAGCTTCCACGTACATTTTCAATGACAATGAAGTGATGGCCGGCCGTGATATCCACATTAATAGCATTTGATCCCCGAAGATCGCTTTTTTCAGCTCATCATTCAATTTACTCCTGACCACACACTCGGTGAGTATATCAAAAAACAATCTTGTACTCAAATTGAAGATAGAAGAAGGTTTTTTCTGAATGTCTGACGATGTTAAAAGTTTCTCAACAGCTTTTTGAGCTGATAGGTTCGCTACCTGTCTTTCGAGGTCTTGTTTAAAAACTCTGACAAATTCGCTGAGTATCATATTGGAAATATCGTCAAATTTCAATATCATAATGACGAAAGGGACAAAAATGTCGGCCAACATCGAGTGAACAGTACAAACGTCATAGGGACTGATTCCACCCTCTTGGTAAGTATCTTTCATTAGGTGTGGTTCCATATCATCAAAATCATCGCATAACTGGATCAATCGCATCGCTGTCTTTTGAAGTTCAGATTTCACCTGACCTGAGGATTCAATACTCTTCCCAGGTAAATATAGTATTTCACTGAAATTAAAGCAGAAACCATGAATGGGATCCACCGCCTTGGGTCCAATATTCTTCAAAACTCTGGAGATGGATTCTCCTTTACTAAATCCTAAACTTCTAAGTTTACAGGACAAAAAATCAAGAATCTTGCAAAGAAAACCTTTTTCAACCAGATGCCGGAATTGGGTTTTGGATGACAATAATTGATTTACCAGCGGATATAACAACAGCTTCGAATCACTCTTCACCAACGGTCCAGAATAGAGCCGATCGAAATGATTTAAATAGAACTCTGAGAGATTCCGCTCTCCTTTTCTTGAAAAAAGGGCGGTTAAGAAAATATTACATGTTATGAAAGATCTTATTTCATCCCACAGGGTTTGATTAAACAATATTTTTTCGAGTAAAGAGGTTTCTGTGAACAAAATTTCAGACATGACATCACAAAGTTCCGACTTCATGAGGCACGTGTCGTGGATGAAATGGATTATATTGGACGAAAGTTTGATGAAAAACAACCTGTAAACTTTAACAATTTGGCAATATAAGGCAGAGCCAGGAAGACTATCCTTGATAAGCAATTGAATCCTGGCTTTTAAGGTTTGGCAATTGTCAAATGTGTCTTTGTACTTAGCACATAAATATCCATGACTTTTAAAATCTAACAGTAAATCAGCCAGTGTTCCTGGTGGATTCACAAATCTCACACAAGAATCTGCGTTTGCTGAACATTCATCTAATTGTCTGAAAATCAGTACACACCATTTATTACAATTGATGTTGTCTTTTTTCTTTAGTACAGAAGAAATGAAGCCGGATGGATTATCCACAAGAGTTAACTTGCTTAAATTGTCACTCATCAACAACCATTCGACGTGCGTGTCTAGTGACGGTTCATACCCACAGAGTAGTTCCAGGTAATAAAGCAAACGCCTGATGATATTCTTAATGCGTTCGACAAAATACGGAGGCATATTCCTGGAATTATCGGGAATTTGATATTCACAACAAGGGGAGTCATTCATATAAGCTTCGGAGTCCCCACAGTGGCAGAACACATCGTATTTAACAGATGATTCAGAGAAATGGTGTTTTACATGTTTGGATCGTCGGAAACATTCTTCGCACAACGATTTAGGGATATTAGGTGAACAATCATTGCACGTGTAGACCTTCTCAGTTCCCGAGAGTACCCTCACGCACCTTCCCATGCCGCCAACTCTCGAATAGAATAGATCCTTTGTTCCATAATCTACATGTTCAAACAACATCCTTAAGATCGGTGCAATCACCAATTCGTGCAAACGAAAACCATCATAGTTTTTTAGCGGGTCGGATTTCTGTTGGTAAGATGTAATCAACAGGGCTCGAGTAATGATCTGATCAATCCTAATATTGACTTCTTCTCTTGTAGGTTCGTTAGTCATACTGATCGCTGGTTCTTTATTTATGACATGCGTTATTTCATAAGTTTAATTACTGTTGTCTCAATGTTTAATTTCTCATCACAATACGATAGGAGATGAAGAATGATACCATCTTTATCTGCGTTCTATACACGTGAAAGAATATTCAAGATTATCCACGTCACTCAAAGATTACGATTTTTTCTGAAATTTAATAACTCACTTGAATATATCATCGTCTTAACTTTTCGGCAGTAAAATATTGGTATATTCGTTAATATATCGAAAAAATCAAGTTTTTTTGTCAAAAAGTTTCCTGCGCAGAAATCATGATATATCGATCCGGTTTGGTTTAACATTAAGCCGTCTAGAGGTGAATTGTTTCTGCCTATGAATATTTCTGTGGAAATGATAAGTTCATCATTAAGAGAAAGGAATTGTTGTCATCTTAATGTATTTACTTTAGCTAATTTAACTCGAAGGTAAAAAATTTGTAGCATATCATGTTGACAAAAATAAATCTCCAATCTCGCCAATCCCTCTCCTACTTCGTGAGTTATATCATTACCATGTCAGTGCTTTATTTTATACAAAACCTCGTATTTTATTCGTCTAAAACCTTGATTGATCATTGTTTCCTTCTCTCCTCACCAACTCAGAGACAGTGCAAACATAACAGGTTAAAATCTGACTATTTCAAGCTTTTATCAAAGTTAATTCCCGCTATCATGCACAAAAATTCTAAAAGTCCTGAACGAACAAGGGCCGATCGATCAGATTTATGACCATTGACACAAATAAACGCGAATTGAGCATATACTGGTTATTAATGATATTCTATATACCAGGAAGTCCTGTTGTAGACTTCCGGCAGTCGTGGAGGTATATAATATGTTCCAATTGAAATGGAAACCCTGATAATCTGATCTGAATTAAACCTGCATACACCATTTCTTGTCAAACATGTTTTACTTTCTGACGATGACATTCAAAGGTTCCGACTATTCTATTATTAACAAAGTAAATATAAATTTCAAAGATTCCATCTTTTGGGATCTTGATAATGTGAATTTAGATTAATGAGTCGAACATGAAAAGTCGTTTTTTGAGATTTGATTTAGCATAAAAGCAAAATTCTATCATAAATTTATCATTTAATTTGTACAATCAAAACACAATCGGAACCATTGAATGTCATAGCCAGAAAGTACGACATCTTGAACCGGAAATGGCGTATGTAAAATTCTAAAATTAGAAATATTTTCTATAGTAAGTGCGTTTCTAACAGGGAAGATATAGTATGTGCGCATACATTGTGGTCCAAACATTTATGTAACATAGACCATTAAAATAACGTTAATATTCATAGAACGAATCAAAAAATTATACTATGGATATGATTGACAGGCATATTCATTCGAGTGAAAATAATATTTCGACATACCATGATAAGATTCTGCATGAATTGTCATGTTTAATAATTTGGCAATGTGATGCCCTTCATATGTAAATCCGATATATCTAGGTATGCCTGTTATAAATTAGAGTACTGAATTTTTTGAAAGCCAAATGAAAATACCGGAAATATCCGACTAAATCGAAACTAACATACGAGCCATTAACGTTAATGAATTCGGGTGTATTCATCAAAAATAAGTTGGCGATAAATTGAAAAATGTCGGTTTTCACTTAAAAGTTGAGGCAAATAACTAGCTTGCTGTTCACAGGAAGGAATAATAAATGAGCAACCAACGATTGGAGTGTCTGATGAATACTTATACTCGATAAGATATGGGCAGACGTAAAAATAATAAAAATGATTTAGATATATGATATTTTGAGTATAGTGATCTACAAATTATCGGGGACTTAAGGCTCGCGGTTAAAATACAGTATCAGGCTAAAATAGGAATCCATTATAATATCAGTTGATTTTAAGTATTTTCCCATATCGACTAAACTCGAAAGACATCGTATATGGCACTAAATAGCGTGTTAACATATCACAAACTTCTACTCATCTTGAAATTAAAGAAACATATTTGAATAGTTGATGCTCACACACAACAACCAAGGTGAGTTTTTGCACAGATAATTCCTAAAATCAATTGGCATGTGAAAACAAAAGGAAAAAAATCACTGCCGGATCTTTCAATCTCAAGTTTTATTTGTTACATACAAAGAGTAGACACAGCTAACCCATTTAGTTAGAACCTGCTCAATAAATATGAACATCCAATTGTGAGAAAACCGAAATAACAATATATATTAATGTGTCAAATATTCGTCGGATTTCTCATTCCAAATTGAGAGAGGGCGATGAATCGGTTGATCATGGCAGCCACGAGCGGATTTCGACAATTTGGAACTTCGTTGGTTATAATATCCAGGAAACTTCGATTTTCAAGTCTTAGATGCGGTCCGAAAAAATTAAACATCTTCTCGCGATACGAATCTCCGATATTTCGCACCCTCGACACCCTCAAGATTAAGCACAAAATCAACAGAATGAACAGGAACAGATCAGAGGAATCCGCTATCCAAAGTTCCGGATTATGGTACCATTTAACAAAACATTCCAGAATGAAAGCAAAGAACGCATCAGAAAACATGAAGTCGTTTATTCCTTTGAATTCGCTTTTCAACTCAACAACATCAGGCAGTTCGAAATTTGGAACTTGATTTTTGTAATACCCAAGTAGCGTATCTAAAGCCTTTTTCGTGTCTTCTATCGTATTTAGAAAATAAAATGGATAACCGGGATTTAAATGTTGAGAAGTGCGTTTAGTCGGCCCATTCTGTGCAGTCGTAGAAGTGTATGGAGTGTTGCACCATATTCTATCATATTTGATCATGTTAGTATGACGATTCGATGATATTAATGATTCACCATCCGATTGCATTATGTCAGCCAAATAGGTAGAGTCATCATTGTATCCGCAAGCCTGCATGTGAATCCGTCGACGGTCGATAAAATAGGCGTCCGGATCGTTCAATTGACCAACAAGCCGCATCTCAGTTAGAGCGTTATAGATCAATATGAAAACTTGTTGAAGAACCAACGTGTCATCGAATTCAGGAAGGGACAAAATTGAGCACAGTGGTTGAGACACTGCCGTCTTTTCACGAATAGAAGGACACACATTGAAAAGTATATATTTCAAGAAGTTCTCAGGACTAAGACCCGAAATAAGAAATTGGATTGCGTTAAAATCTTGCATGAAGAGATAATTCACAACGAATGGGACACGATACACCGATATAAGAATAGCCAAATGTTTCGAAGGTTTGGTAAGACGACCAGCTTTAAAGTACATGTCTAGAGACAGTGAGGTGACGGCGGCCTGTGATATCCACAGCAGTAAAACCTGATCTTGGAAGATCTTTTGTTTTAACTCGTCACTCAATTTACGCTTTACAACACTCTCTGTGAGAATATAAAAAAACATTCTTTGGCTTAAATTAAAGATGGAAAACGGCTGATTTTCGATGTTTGGTAGTGTGATTAGTTTCTCGATGGCTTGTTGAGTTGACAGATTTGCGGTGACTTTATCCATTTCGCGTCTGAAAACTTCAATAAACTTTGTTATAATTTGATTGGAAATCTCATCAAATTTAAGTATCATTGGGAGGTACTGGATGAAAACATTTTGCAACTGATATACTGCTTCATATACACCTTTTGAGAGAGTAATATCTTCAACATTGTTTTTCAGATTCAGTGGTTCCATATCAATCAATTTCTGCAAGAAATTGCACGAATCGAATCGCTGCTTTCTTAAGTGGCATTTTTATCTGAACTCGGTTGTCTATAATCTTGCTGGGAAAGTGTAAAATTTCACAAAAATGAATGATGACTGCATATATGGTATCAATATCACTGTAGCTAGTTTCCTTCAGAACTTGAGATAACGATTTTCCTTTGTCAAATCCAACTCTCTTAAGACCGCTAGAAATGACGTCCAAAATCTTGCAAAGGAAACCGTTTATAACCAGATAGTTGAATTGTCTTTTTGAAGCCACTATTTGAATCAAAAGGCGGAACAAATAATTTATCAAATCACTCCGCCTCAACAGCTCATTGTAGATACGTTCAAAGTTCTGCCAATAAAACTTTACTAAATTCATATCTTTGTTTTTGGAAAAAAGAGTGGGCATAAACAAATGATATGATATCGGATATCGGATATCTATCCACAAATCTCGATTGAAACAGAATTTTTCTGGCAAAGAGGTTTCTGTGAATAACATTTCGGTCACTAGGTCGCAAAATATCGATTTACTGATACCCAAGTCGATGATGAACACGATCAGTACCGGTGACAGTTTCATAAAAAATAGCCTGTAAACTTTCATCACTCGGCAATACAACCCTGAACCCGGAAGACGATCTTTGATAAAATTCTGAATTTCGACGCATGAAGTATTGCAACTCTCGATTGTGTCTCTGTACTTGACACATAAAAACCCCCGCATATGTACCTCTGACAGCAAATTCATCACATTTCCAAGTGGATTGGCAAAACTAAAGCATAAATCCACGTTTTCAGAGTCCTCCTCATCTGGTTTAAAAATAAGTAGACACCATTTTTGAGAATTCGCGGTGCCAACATTCTTCTTAACACCCTGAGTGATGTATGGGGTTTTATCGCAAAGATTTAATCTGCTCAAAGTATCGCACATAAACCAACGTTCAACGTGTTCCTCCAGTGCCAATTCATCCCCACAGAGTAGTTCCAGATAATAAAAGGACCGCCTGATGATATTTCTGATGCGCTCGATATAATATGCAGGAAAGCTTCTGGAATTCACAGGAATTTGATGTATACAGCATGGAGGGGCATTTCTATAGACTTCCGTGTTCCCGCAATGGCATAACGATTGAGGTGTTTCGGCCGCTAGTACATAATTGTGTTCAACGTGGGTTGAATTCAAAAAACACTCTTCGCATAAACGGCCCGAAGCATCACTCGCACAGTCAGTGCACAAATAAGACTTTGTTTCAGGTTGTAGTAACCTGTCGCACCTACCTAGGCCACCGGCTTTAGAGCAGATCAAACCTTTCGTATTTTGATCGATGTTTTCAAAACACAATGCTAGAAGAGGTTTCATTACCAAATCATCCAACCTAACTTCGCTGTAAATATTCAGTGGGTCTGATTCCTGTACACCAGAGGTGATCAGCAGCGCTCTTCTAATGATTTGATCTATCCGAGTTTCCGATTTCTTCTCTCCCAAGTTCTCTAATCATGTTGATCTCAGATTGTTAACCAAAAGCATGCGTTATTTAATAATATTAATGTAATTACCGCCGCACCAGTATCCAAAAACTCATCATTACTCTCAAAAGGTTAAGATTAACATCAAATAAACCTATTATCTGAACACATGACTGAAACTTAGAGACTATTACGTCACTAAACGATTTCGAATTTCGCTGAAATGTAATGAGTCACACATGCGTGATAGCAGAAGTATTAATGTTCTTAATATTGCTATACCTATTAATTTTAACCAGAAATTGAGTTATAATGTGATTGCACACATGGTCTATGCATTATGATCTAGGAATAATGGCCTAGTTTAATTTACGTTGAAGCTAGTAACAGATTAATTGATTTACGATTTTTGTTAATATGAAGTTAATTTTTATAAAGGGTATCGAACACTTTATTTCTTAATAAATTAAATCAACCTACATTATTTCCCGTTCCGAATTTACGACTTTCAGATATGGACATTCAAAAGTTCATTTTATGATTTTTCATTTTTAGAAAATCAATGATAAATGTTTGAAAAATTATTATTTTTAATCTCAGGCCAATCTCAGTCAACGACTGCTCATATTAGACTTGATAATCTAACCACACGTTTGCAACACCCTATAAGATCGAATCACTTAAAATCATCATTCTATTTTTTATAACAACAAAACTTTTGAATGTCCACATAAAAAAGTAGAAAAATCAGAACGGGAAATGGTGTAAGTTAACCATATACAGTCGATAATTGTTTCACATCATATTCACCAAAATAAACTGAAATCTGATTTATCATTGTCCTAATTTATTGTATATCTATAATTTCTAAAAAATTCCTTGATAATGTGATAAAAATAATGTTTTTAGAGCCTCGAATTGAATAGTGATGATTGTTTTATTTTATCCTCGTCAACTCTCAGATAATCTGCATTTAATAAGATAAATATCTAATGTTTCCAAGCTTTTATTTAAATCAAACTTCGACAAAAATTCATAGTTCATGAACTAAATCAAGGTAGATGTATGATTTAAGACATTTGACAGAGGAAAAAATGATAGTTGATCATATTAATGGAATATATTTTTTTAAAGACGAGACAAAAACCCGATAAAGATTATCAGTAATCATATTATATATATTTGGTACATATATCAATGGAAATCCTGTCAATTGGACCTTGATAAACCACTAGAATCGTAAGGAAAATAGGAAGATAGCATAAAACTTAAAAATGATAAAGTCGTAAAAGAAGACACTCGCTGGAAATAAAAAAAGCATTAACATGATCAAGATGGTGATTCATATTTGGATGATTATGATAGTTACGAGTGTTGGAGCTTTACGATACGTTCTCCGACGATCTATCCTTGATTTAAACACGTTTTGATATTGACTCTTCGTTAATGATGGCATTCAATACCATTTAAGAGTAGATTCTAGAGATCGTTATTTTTGAACTACCCAAATAACAATTGATGAGTAGGAAAAATATTCTAATTTATTGTATATTCCAGTCAAAAATGATCATAGCGATCAATCTGTTACCCCTTTTCTACCTATAAAAAATGTATCAGATTGTCTTCTTCAGGGGTCACTGTTTATGGTGGTACCTCTGTTTGACACAAAACATCGTTTCGATGTCATCATATTTTGTTTGTTTTAAATTATCACAATATCTTGTTAATATATGTAGATTCATAGCAGTGATACAATGAGTTTTCGAGATCATCCAAATTATAATGTAAAGAGCACGAGTTAAAGGCTCATCATTTCTTGTATTTTGAGCCTAACACGCTTGTTTCATATGAAAATAACCAGCATAAATATATATAAATTCAAGCAGTCGCTTGTGATTATATTTAATCTAAAATGTTTAGAAAAATTTAATAGACACACATGTCAATTGAATATGTAGTGAGATTCTATTTCTAACAAAACTTGTAAATGTGAGTATGAAATGTTTTTCATGTTCAATTTAGTTAAACCAACTATGGAAATATAGATAAATTCTGTTAAAATCCGCATGTAAAAAAAATGACAAATAACTGATAAAGATTGAATTACGATAATTGATTTATATTTGATGAAGCCGAAATTTCGGATGTGTATTGGCATCAAAAAAATGACATTCTAAATTAATCAAACAAACGTAAATGGGATTTTAATTACGAAATATTATGTAGATGCCAAAATTGATGAAACAAAAGAATAATGCTACGCGTCATTATATGTAGTACAAATATAAATCTGTATGGTATTTAGAATTCCATAAAGTATTTATATTTCAATATTATAGCTTTGAATTTTATCCCACCTTTCAACGAATCCAGGGTGTAGGAGTTTGCTCACATCAACAAATACACAATGATATTTAGAGTACATGCATTTTATCAAAAGAATATTTTGCATATTGTGTCGAATTTTTATCATCTTGCGGAATATTATGCCACATTACACAATTTCTAGTTCGAAATGTCTTACTTTCAGATGATGACATTCAAAAGTGCCGCATTGATTTTTGAACAAATTAAAATTTATAAAGATTCTATCATTAAGAATTTTGATAATATATGAAGTTAGATGAATGAGTGGAATACATGCGGTTTTTTACAGAGAGTGGTTTAGCAGGGTAGCAAAATTTTTATCCAAAATATATCATTTAATTTGTAGTAAAACCAAAGTTGGAACATTTGAATGTCAGAACCGGAAGGTTGGACATCTTGAATGGAAATAGTGTAACTGAGAGTAATCGAAAAATTTTTAGTATAGACAATGGTAGATTACGCCAAACATCAGAGGCCACAGTTTTTCTTTTAAAAAGATGGAACCAAATCATTATTTTAACAACACCCCCTCCTCAAACTAAACCCACTTCAGCTGCCTTATTCAAACTATACGGGATAGTAAAAAGATCTCTTTCAGTATTCAATACTCAGTAGTTATTGGATTTTCTTAGCAAGGCATCATCAGAAATCACCCAAAGTGATTATGAAAGATGGATAAGAGAATCTACGCCATTTGAACCAAGTCCTAAAGAGGCAACATTTTTAAAATATTTGTCGCATATTATTTTTTTGATTTTGAACTTCAGGCGAAAGTTGAAATGTCTTCCAGCGAATGGTGAGTTGTCTTTAAGTAATTTCATGTTCGAAAAACGACGGCTAGAGCCTCCTCTTGCGAACTTTTGTAGGCTAAATGATGTATTAATTAACTAAAAGATTAGCTTAAATCTTTAATATTGTAAAATTATTTATGCTTTATAATAAAAACCTCAAAAATAAGTGATAAACACATAAAATTCCAATGACCCCAACTTTTATTTCAAATTTAGACGTCTCACAAACACATGATAATTACGATAAATAATTATTTTCCCAACGTTTGTGCCCCGCTTGAGTTAAAACACTAGCTCTTATAGCTGTCATTCTTCCCGTAATTGAAAAATGTACATAACATTGTTTTCTGATTAAAATTCAATTTTTGGTTATTTTTAGACACGCATGCAGCAAAGGATTCGTCGGATGTACATTTGATAATCACATAACTGGGTCAATCCAGTTACGTGCGCACTCCGATGAAGTGCAAGTTCTAGTCTGGTCCTGAAGCTGTACACTCAACCGGATTGGACTGTATTTATCGAATTGTATCTTCGTGGTATGTTTAATATCCCATAATTGTATATATGGCACGTGGCATGACAATTTTGGGAAACCCTGATTGAGAAACATCGAATTTACAAAATTTCTCACTAATGATGTTCGTAAATATATATTTATATATCTAGAGAGGATATGCCCTGTTTTTCTTCGATCTCTGAAAAGTTCCTACGGCAATATAAAAATTCTTTATTCTTTGAAGATTGGAATGATGTTAATCTAAAATGACAATTATTTTCTATTATAACTGCATTCCTAACACAAAGGCAAATAATACGTGCGCAGACACTGTGAACTAAAATTTTGTGTCACACAAACCTGTTAAATTTAAGTTCAAAGTCATACCACGAACCCTAACATTATAGTACGGTTATGGTCTACTCGTATTTTTATTAAAATGATGATAATTATTCGACATCACATGGTAAGATTAGGATTAAAATTTCTCGCTGGATAACTTGGAAACTTAAACATCATATATAAATGCCAGATATTCAATCATATCTGTTAATAATGAGTGCAGTGGATATTAAGATTTGAATGAACAAACCGGGAATACCCGCATTAATCAATGCGAACAGACCAGTCCATTACGTTATGATTTCTGGTGTATCAAATAGAAAAAAAAAGTTTGCCTTAAATTGAAAAACGTCGGTTTTTACTCACGAGTTGAGGAAAATAACTAAATTTTTTACAGGAAGGAACAATGAATGAGGAACGAACAGGGGGGGAGAGTCAAAACAGAATTTAGATATTTGATATGTAAAGAATAACAGTCTTCAAATTACCGGGGAACTTAAGGTACACTGTTAAACTGCAGAAGCAAGATAACAGAAATCAATATTAATATAAGTGGATTTTTAATATTTGCCTATATCGTTACAACTCGAAATGCATCGTATGGGCAACTCAATTTTATGTTAATATTATACAAACTTCGATTGATACATAAATATAAGTAATCTATTGTTAGTTGATACTCAAACACAACAACCACGTGAAGGCTCTGCACAATAATTGCCATAACCAATTCTGTGATTACAAGAAGAAAACAGTCACAGGAGGGTCTCTTAATCTCGAGTTTTATCTGTTTCATACAGAGAATAGACATCGATCACCCTTTTCATTAAAACCTGATAAAATTAGGTGAAAACCAAATGTTGAGAAAACCGATATAATAGTTTACGTTTAACTGTGTCAAATGTTCTTCGGATTTCTCTGTCCAAATCGAGAGAGGCGAGGAATCGGTTGATCATGGCCTCAACCATCGGGTTTTGGCTGTTTGGACGTTCATTCGAAACTATATCCGTCAAAGTTCGATTTTTAAGTCTGGGTTGCGGTCCAAAAAAATCGAACATCCTCTCACGATGTGATTCAGAAATTTTGCGATCATTGGACACTCTCAAGATTAAGCACATACACAAGAGAATGAACAGAAACAGATCAGGGGAATCCCTTTTCCAGAACTTAGAATTCTTGTACCACTTTAAGAAACATTCTATGATGAAGTCGAGGAATGTTTCTGAGAACATAAAGTCGTCCAGTCCTTTAAGCTCTTCTCTGAGCCCAGTAACATCAGGAAGTAAAAATTTCGGCACTTGATTTTTGTATGTATTTAATGGGTGAGTATATCCCAAAACACCCTTTGACTCAAATTGAAGATGGAAAACGACTTTTGTTCGATGTTTGGGAGTGTGATTAGTTTCTCGATGGCTTGCTGGGTTGACTGATTGGCTGTCACTCTTTCCATATCGCGTTTGAAAATATCGACAAACTTTCTGATTATCTTATCAGCAATATCATCAAATTTGAGTATTATCTTGATGTAAGGGACAATCATATAATGTATATGACATACCATGACAATCACTTCTGCCGGATTGATTCCGACTTTATTAGTGTTTTTCAGTGTGAGAGGTTCCATATCATCAAAATCAAAGATAAATTGCATTAAACGATTGGTTGCCTTTAGAAGCAATGAAATTACTTGCCCAGAGTCCTCTATATCATTCACAGGAGAATGTAGAATGTCATAAAAATGACCGGTGACATCATAAATGGGATTCATACCTTTGAAACCAATTTTCATCAGAACTTTTGAAATAGATTTGCCTTTTCCCAGTCCCAAACTCTTAAGATTGGGTGAAATTAAATTCAAAACCCTGCTAAGAAAACCATTAATTATGAGATATCTGAATTGTCTTTTTGACGTCAATATTTGCATCGATAAGCGGAAAAAACAAATTTTAAAACCACATTCCTCAATAAATAGCTCACTTGAAAGGCGATCGAAATTTTGCCAGTAAAACTTTACTAAATTCATACCTCTGTTTCTGGGAAAGTAGAGTAGGCAAAAAAATATAATTTGTTATGTACTCTCGTATATCATTCCACAGGCCTCGATTAAAAAAGAATTTTTCAGGCAAAGTAGTTTCTGTGAATAGAATTTCTGACATGTAGTCACAAAATATCGATTTACTCGTACACAAGTTCTTAACTAATATAACTAGAAGCCTCGAGATTCTCATGAAAAATAGCTTGTGAACTTTTACCACTTTGCAATACATGCGAGAACCCGGAAGAAAATATTTGATAAATTTCTGAATTTCTTTTCCACAATCTCGACAGTTCTCTTCGCTATCTCTGTATTTGACGCACATATATCCCCATGTTTCAAAATCTTCCAATAAACCAGCTATGTTTCCAAATAGATTAGCCCAAATAAGGCATAGATACACGTCGTCAAGGTCTTTGTCTTGAGTTTTGAAAATTAGTAGACACCAACTATGTGTATAGGTTACACCTTTCTTTCCCATATTTTGATTCATCCCTGGTGGCTTATCCTGCTGATTTAATTTGCTGAAAATCTCGCTCATGTGCAACAAATTCTCCACTTGCGCATCCAGAACAGACTCTTTGCCACAGATTAATTCCAAGTATCTAAACAAATGCCTAATGACATTTTTGATTCGTTTGACAAAATACCAAGGAAGACTTTGAGAATTCTCAGGAACTTTATGTTTGCTACAAGGAGGTGAGTTGTTGTAAGTTTCAGAATTTCCACAATGGCATAGCCATTCAAATTTCCGACCATTTTAACATAATTGTGCGTCATGTGGTTGGAGTTCATAAAGCACTCTTCACAAATATAGTTTGAGGTATTACTCGTACAATCAGTGCACAAATAGGCCTTGGCGTCCGCTGAAATAATTTTTGTACATCTTCCTAAAGCTCCAACGTTTGAAAAAAATTGAGTCCTGGTGCAGGGATAGAGTTTTTCATAACACATATCAATAATTGGTTCAATGACCAATTTCAACAAAATGTCCTCGCTGTAAATATATTCTAGGTATATTTCGTGTTCGTTAGATGTTATCAAGAGGTGCTCTTCTAATGATCATATCAATCCGCGTATCGACTTCTTCCATCTCAGCTTCTTTAATCATGATGATCGTTGATTGATGATCCTTGGCATGCGTTATTCCATGATATTAATTTTATTATAGGCGCGCTCGTGTCTAACAAGCGATCACTGCACCACAGGAGTTAATGGAAGGTGCCAGCCTTCACTTAGTTCTATACGTAGCGAGTAAAATGAGCGATTATCCACGTCATAAAAAAAGTACGAATTTTGTTGAAATTTAATCTGCCACTTGTATGTGTCATTGCATAAAAATCCCAACACTTAATGTTGATTTATACTTAAATATATCCACATAAAATGAGTTCATATGTTAAGAGACATTGTTTCTTGTTCTATCGTCTCAAAATGTCAGTCCCTTTGGATTTACGGGAAACCCGTCTGAGGGGAATGTTTCTACGTGGAAATAATACTTTTTGATTTTTATGTTATGTGATTCAAGGCATCATATGATCGCCTCGATGCATTAAATTTAATTGATTAAACCTTTATTTACGTTGGGAATGGAGGTGTACAAATTGAACCGGTACATTTATGGGAGCAGATTATGGGTTGACAGCTATTGAGACCGTCCACATTCGACAGTCTCTTTCAAGGTGGCATTCCGGCTATGCATAGTTCATACAACATATTTTCAGATATTGCCAGACCATCACCGGCTGAACATTCATACCCAAATCCTCTGCCCTCGAGTGTTGTGCTGCTGAAGTGGTATTCGCTTGCAGGGAAGTATATGGGATTTAACGTTGGATCTTTTGGTCTATTAAGGAAATCAAAAATATTTAGATATACTACACACCAAATATCGATATCAGAAATCTGCCCTTTATTATCACTGTCAAACAGTGCTTTATTTGAAGCCTAATGCTTAGAATAGTAGACTACCGAAACCTAATATTGTATTTTTTACTTTTAATTTCTATCCTCATATACTCCGAGATAGAAGGTCAAACATAAAACATTTACAAGCTTTGAGGAAAGCTGTTTATCACCATTATAAAAAAAGGCACCTATTTCTGAAATAATTTATTTAGATATAGATAACTGTTCTCCCTTTTCTGACAGGTAAAAGTAACAATTGGAGCCTCGCGTTTAAGAAATATATTTGTTTACAACCAGGAAACATCCGTTAACGCTTACAGCAGTCATACAGTTAATATATTTGTTAGGTTCAGAATCCGATCTCAGTTGAATGGACAACGCGTAAATCAGAGAAAAAACTCGAAAAGACTAGTTGTGATATAAATACGAAAAGTACGATTAAGTCGGCAAACGAACAAACGTTATTGAAAGAACAAGAGTCAAAATGGTTACCTTCAGGGGTTTTACAGCATTTTGAAGTCTATTTCATCTTTTGAAAGTTCAACTTCGTCCTGTCTATTTCTATTTATTTCTACAATACCAATTCCATTTTAATAGTCTAAAAACCAATATTTCGGGTTTAAAAGATGAAAGTTTTTAATAAGCCACCATTCGTGGAAATTGGTGTTGGGGTTGTTATAAAGCATTTCTTGACATTGAAAATAAATTTTAAAAAAATCTGCATATAGATGGCTAGACAGACGGCTGTTTTACTCTCGAGGAATTCTAAATATCCAATTAAGGGGGTTTTTCTGACATTACAAATTCACAAAATTCAGATTCCTTAAATGTGTCTAACTACATCCGAATGATGGAAGCGCTGTTTTTCGTATTGAGAATCTCGAGCTGCCCAATTTTCAAATGATGTTTGGGGTATTTTTCCAAGTTTAGTTGGTTGTAGATCCAGGACATAGGATTTTTTATCCATACATGAACTGTGCCGAGCCAGGCATCTCACTATGGGTGGCGAATTTCGCTAATTTTCGGGTTTGGTAAATTTTATTAATTTTTGACCACTTTTTCACAATTCGAGTGAAAATGTTGTGTTTTTTCTACGGTTCATGTACCTAAATCAGCGTAAACTTTATTTTCAGAGGAGTTTGTAATTTTTAAAAATCCAATATTTTTAAATTACAAAATGTGCACTAATAACACGCAATACCAAATTAAACGGATGGAAAGTTCCTATTAATTTACCACTGTTATAATTTATTCAAACCTAAATGATTAGTTTTTACCGATTTAAAATAAAATTTTAATTTTTTAACTTAAATATAAATGAAAAAACAAAAAGATGAAATTTAACTTTCAAAGACGAACGACACTTAAAAACCCTGTATTTTTGTGTTACAACGTTGAGATGATTTTTGTTTCAAGATTTATTCTCAGACGATCTTTACTATGATTTTGAGTTGGGTTTCATATCTATACTTCGGAATCTGGTTCATTCAATACAATTTAAGTGTAGATTCACGTGATCTAAATTCCAATGTGTTGCATCGATGGATTCACAATTTAAAAATAAAATATTCATTTTTAGCATCCAGTAAGGTAATAATTTTTCATATATTACACTGTTTTCTGTCCAAAATTACCGACTTTCAGATGTGACATTCAAATGTTCCAACTTTTATATATTAGTAAATCGATAGTTATACAGATTCTACTTTTAAGGATGCGAGAATATTCATTCAGATTCAAGAGATGAATATGAGGTGTTGTTTACTGAGATTTTATTTTGCCTAATAACAAAGAATCTTTCTGAAATTTACACTGTAAAATAAAGTCAATACCGGAACCTTTGAATGTCATCATCGGAAAATCGGCGATTTTGGACGGAAACCAGTGTACCCATTGACAAGATTTGTTAAAAATATTAGATTCCAACGCTCTATTGTTAATTTTTGGAAAGGGGCATATATGAGAAACGAAAAATTAAACCCCAACCATCATATCCTAATTGCTTCAGAGTGTAATATGTTGACAAAATATGCATCGAATTTAATTTATTAAGTAACAACGTCCAGAAATCTTAGATTCGATAAGAGTAAAATAGAGCGAGGTTGAAGCTACTGACATCTGGCATGGACCTCAAAATAGATAATCCTATTTTTAAAATACTTCACAAAAACTGACTAATACCCTTACACCTATCGTTTATGCTAAAAATTCACGTAAAAATCTTTCAAATGAGCTCAAGATAACAATAATTTTCACCACAAACATTGCTAATAAATCAAAGAATTGCGCAGTAATACTTTTTTTTAGATTACACAAAGTGAATTATCGTAAAACGTTCAAACAGCAAGTTAAAAAAATGAAAAAGCGACATTTATTAGACGAGAATAATTAAGAGCATGCGTATCTATTCGAGAGTAGTATGATTAGCATGTATCAGCGTTTTTTACAAAATCACTTTCTTATCAGTGAAAAAAATGTAGCGGATGTATATATTGTTTTATGTCAAATGTGTCAGGCAAAAAATTGAAATTCTAGACGAGGATATTTTTGTATGACAATTTATAATCCCCTTGTTTATTACCGATAATATATCTGAAATAGGTAAAAATTTACCAGTGAATTGTCGAAGGGTAAAATTCACGGGATATTTCTTAAAATGATGCGATTCTGACCAAGAAATTTCATTTGTGGGTTATTATAGCCATGGATTAATGAATGTGACAGTGTCAGACCTTAATCGTTTTAATAAATGCTCTATTTACATGGTGTTTAATTTCCTAAAATGCATATTGATTTTCTTATTATGCCGTTACAGCCTGAAACTATTATTTTATACGATAAGCATGCTCGTATTAATAATTTCTGTAATAAAAAATGCTTTTTCACTTTTTATATCTGTTTTTACGTTTACGACATCTCAATTTGCGTACTCTAAAATCAGTCTTACTGGGCATATATTAGACTTATATTACCTCTGTTTTTTGTAACAATCATGGGTATCCTGAACTCAATTTAAAAAAGTAAACTTTATGCTTGACGATGAAACTTTATTTTGAACTAAATTATTCTAAGTTTAGGAGTAAATTGCACAGGGACAATCATCAACTAGATTGCCAACACTTAAATTATGACAACAACACCGTATTATTTCTATCTTGAAAAATTGAATATTTCGGAAATTTTTTGGACCACTAATTCAGATCTAAACATGAGTATTGTTGTTTATTTTGAAAAGGTTAAAATATTAAAATCTGATCATACATATGAGATGTTTATCATTCCACAGAGAAATCTCTAAAAAACAAAGTTTGCACATGAAAATCAAATATTTTATACCAAATCGTGTGAATAGGATAACTTATAGGAAATTATCACGTAAATTGTTGATAAAAGTAGAATATTTAGTTTTGAATTTTGAACAAACATTTACATGATATTTTGTGTTTAGATCACTCGAATCCAGACTCAAATTGAATTAAAGGCGCCAAAATTGATAATGATCATCATAGAATTCCGGGGTTAGCTTTTAAAAATGGATTTATGAATTGATGAAGTATTATTTAATAAATCTATCGTTTATGAACCAAATATTTCGAAACTCGTCATAAAAATCATCGCAAAAGTTCTTCTAATAGTCATTAAATCAACATTAAAATTATTGAAAATAGTAATGTTTCCTTTATTTATACATTTAAAAGACATATAAATGGTATTCTGACAAATCTATCTATCAATGCAAAAAATCCATTTTCAAAAGCAAAACCCGGTACAACAATATAATTTTTCTTTCAAACAAATTTTGAAAAAAAAAGTTTTTCCTCTCGTTTTTATTTCAAAAAGCCATACTTTTCTCAAATAATTGTAATTATAAGAAGGAATCTATTTTTGGAAGAGTTTCATCATATCATAATCAATGAACATTTAGAAAAATTAAAGCGACCTCACTTAGTAGTTCATTTGCCCTTTTAATATCTTATCTCTGACGGAGTAAAGGTGCACCAAAATCGTTAGAAGATAATTACGTAACGATGATTCGGCAAAACAAAATTTTGTGTTTATTGAACAATTTTTTTCATTAAATACTCATTAATTTTTCAATATTACAATTGTTTTGGTTGAGAATTTTTCATCATTTTGTTAGAGAACACCGCAGAAAAAACAATAACATTTCTGAGCTTTTATTATACATAAAAAACAGTTCACTCAATAAATTTAAAAACTAA
>JWZT01004066.1:158827-182455 GCA_000827895.1 Thelohanellus kitauei
AGTCAGTTCGAAAAAAACTATGCGATTAATGTAGAGCACTAATCCAAACATTTTTGTCAGTTATGCTATCATCACGAATTTCTTATGAAACCGTCCCATCTTTAACATCTGTATAGACCATTTTTGGTCAACTACTCTCATAAATTTAGGCATCTACCTTGATGTAAATGTATTAATTACCTAGTGGTCACGTAGAACGTTTTTTAATTCTGAATATTTCAAGGAATGGATCAAACTAGTTTGATGATAAGAAAAATGTTATCTAATCAGATTTTATTTTTGAATTAAAATCGAAAACATGAACGTAGAATGAATGATGTTTGGGATTGAATTTGACTGTTTCTTGTATATTTTTTGATTTAATTAAATATATATCTAATATATGTTTTTTCTGCATTCCAAATGTAGACACATTACAAATTTATTTTTAAATACCCAATTATAAATGTTACATTCGATTTTCAACAAGTTTTTCAAAATTTATTTTGGTCAGAGGTAGAGTGTTAAGAAGACAACTGCCAATTAATACCAAGTGGCTGAAAAGACATTACCGGATCTAAATGCAGCAATTAAGCAATAAGCCGTTCGTTAATGATTAGTCAATTATAAAGTTTTTCATAAATAATCAACAATTCCGTAATTCCTGAACCCAAATAATAAATAATTGTGGGACATGTTGACTTAGTGCATTTAAAATGGGTCTCCTCTTTTCCACCTAAAATTTTGTACATTTTATGGAATCAGATTGTGTGAATTACGACGTTTATCGATGGCAGAACAATTAATTTTAATAATGCAATTACGTATTATGGCTTAGAAATGGTGATAAACGAAAATTCTGTTCTCCATCACAACTAATCTTTGTTTACACTTTGATATTGGACTTAGTCAATTTAATATGACTAAGGCAATATTTTTTAAGATGATGTCTTTTAGCTTCTCATAGGTTTTAGAAACGATTGAAGTCCATTCTATGCCACAGAAGAAAGTATACGTTCATTCTGATAACCTTCAATATGACTTTTAGCATGTGTTTAACCGAATGAACTCAAACGGATGACAGCCGGAGATTCCTGATCCTAGTTTTTACGTAAAATGATTTATAAGCTAATCTGAGAAGTAAAAATAACCCGATGTTTTTGTTTACAAAGCTTAAGGGAGGGTAGTGGGTCATTCTTAACTTATGTATAGAACTGATACACGATTTTGCCTTTATCCGAAAAATTATATGGAAATTTTACGTCATCATCAGAGAAATCAATCACAAATATTTTGCGATTCTTTTCGTATGCTTATATCATTAAATCGAACCAAAAGTTCTTATTAAAAATTTCTCAAATAAATGTCAAAATATCGGGCCTATTCAGGTCACGATCTATACATCGATAATGCTCAATCGGAATGTTCCGAATGCAACCCATTAACACTAAGAGGATCGTAATGGATTGACATCCAGTAGGAATTATGAGCAATTAAAGTTAGTTATTGTAGTTACAGCTGATTTATGTCCTTTAATAACTTGATTTGGAAAGGAATGACAAGTGAAGATATAGGCTCATTGATGTTATCAAACTTACAGTCAATTTCCGATGCCTTATCAGAACTTCTGAAAGTTGACCCAAACGTATGTGTGTTAAAATCAGTTTTTAGGCTTCAAATGATGCTAGGGTGCTGGAACTTCTCAAGAAGCTTAGTGAGATAGAAATGACCCCTAAAGATCTGAAAGTATATGAATAAAAGCTAATTTAGGAATCGAGGCTGGCAAAAATAATTAATGGCCTCCGTAAGCAGACTACAAATGTCGAAATTGTAGCAGAGTCTAGAAGTTTAATTAAGCGCTGGCGTGACATGGTTTTACAAAAAGATGCAAGTTTTGATATAAATAAAGAGAGTCTTGTAGAGGTCCAATATTTGAGATAGTATAGAGTCAGAACTCTTTGGAAAGCGCGATCGTTGCTCCCGATCAATCAAATGATCGCTCCAACTTTGCATTTAACTGTATCAAGCAGTACTTGAATATACACGATTTATCAGATTACGGTATCCCTGCTGTCGAAGAGCCGTTAACGGACATCGATCTTGAAGAGTTTCTTGAGAGAGATGCGAAACGCTTCACCGATAATTTACCAGAGGATCTAGATGAGAGGTGGAATCAACTGCAAAAACCAACGCGGAGAAACGATGGGTCATTAGCCATGCCATTTATTTCATTAGACGAAATCGATTTGAGACGACATAGATTTAGGTTTTAAAATTTAGTTTTTAAGATTGTATATCATTTGATTTGAGAAGCTATGTGCCCAAGCTGCTGGAAATATGGATATAGAATGTACATTTTATTGATTTTATTACTTAATTGAGCTATACATTCGTTGGATTCACAAATGGGTACGAAAGACCCTGAAGTCTAGAGGGCGATCAATATTAGTAGAGATGTTTGCTGATCTAATCAGCTTGCCAAAGTAAGCAGAGTTTCTCAATCTCTGCTTGGGTGGCTCTCAAAGAACCTGCTTCAAGAGAATTTACCATCCCCTTGTTCGTCAAAAGCTGGCCTAACCTGTTTGTGACAGATACCCAGTTAACACTAGAAGTTAGTTTTTCTTTAGATTTATACATTCTTTGATTCATCAATTTTTGGTGGAAATACTCAAAATGTAGAATCTCCGTCACCCGTTTTTAAATTCTAAATTAGCCATTCAGGAATTCATATGGACCATAAATATTACCCCCATAACTGACTGTGAACAAACAGGCTTCCTTTCGCACAAAAATTGATTATATTAAATGTAAAAAGACAAAATTCTTTCTTTAAAATTATAGTACATGGTTTTATCCACAAAGTTAGCATAGGAAGTGTCGGCTCGACAAATTCAATAATATTCACATTGATAATTTTTTTAAATTATTCATATGATATGGTTTTAAGACCTACTTAATAATCCTTTCGACCAAATTGACAAAAGCTGTAACAAATCAAAAAGTTCTTACACGGATATGATTTTAAGGCTCATTTTATCGACTTTCATTCTTTCTGTCAATTTCAAAAATTAAATGGAACCGATCTCAACCAACCCATATATGTGGGCGTAAACCCATGGACACAGCCTAGAAGTAAATAAACAAAGTGACAGCGTAACATGACAAGATAAAAATATTGTACACTCACCCAACCTCATAAGAGGAATAGCATTCTAATGAAAACCAAAAATGAATAGCGGCGAATCATCAACAACTTTGTTCAAGATTTGTAATAATTTCCAGCACAGAATAGATCTACCCAAATTGAACATGTAAAAAATGTCAATAAGCGCGGAAAATCTTTGGAATATAACTTGAAGTGATATGGTGTCAAAATGGAATAAAATATTGTATTAATCATCTATTACATCCGATTACGTTTTATCCATCATCTTCATTAGAATTCACAATTTTATTCGTTGGTTGGAAAAAACTGTGAAATGTTTTGCACTACAGCTGGTATTGATAAAATGAAAATGAGTTGAAAAATTAGAGGATTACTAATAACAGATTAAGTATCGAGTCTGAAATTTTTATTGATTTCTTTAATCTTTTAAAGCTGATCGAACAACCCCTATATACCGATATACACATATCCAACGATTTAAACTGTTGATTGGTTCATCCAGATCCGTATAAATTAAACCTCAAAAATACAGAAAAATGATAGATTAGTTCATAAAAAGCATGTAAACAAAAAGGATGACGTCAGATGCAGTCGATCAGTTTTTCCACCAAAGACAAGTTTTTAAATCAGACACGACGGTCATATAATACTAAACTTATGGATATTATATTGCAAATTATTTCTGAAGTAAAAGCGACAAAATACACTGTTTGGAACAAGGATAATAAAAACTGAATCAATACATATAAATTAAAGTTCAATGATAACAATACAAGCCTATAACCTTCACGGAAATGTTTTACGAGCCACCAGTCATTCTTGACTTTGGTTTATGCTCATTATTCTCAAGATAAAATTCTTGATTGGTCTTTAAGTTTCTCTTATTTCGGCGACATAAAATTCGAAATCATCATTTGTTATGATTGATTAACCTTTGTGTACAGTTTTAAAATTGCTCCCTTGAAAGTTTTTGTTCTAGTAAAACTAGCATATTAATCCTTGACTAAGGTCCTCTATCGATTTTTAATATATTAATTTTACTAATCAGGGTTGAAAGAGGACAATTTAAAAACACGAGATCAAAAATTCTGATATAAATCAAATGGGTATAAGGCTAAAAACACCAAACTTTCATCGATTTCCTGAATAATATTGGTTTCATTTGATGTGTAAGGTTCATATATGTGACCGCTTTCCTGAGGTTCTTGATTATAATTTAATCAATTTGTAAAGCGCATTTATTCAATATACACCTATTCGTATCAAAAACATTATCAAGAAAAATCGTGTAGCATCAAAACCATGTAAATTACGGACCGTGAAAATCCAGGGATATGTGTTCTATGAAAATATATCAAAATTGTCCATTTTGTATACGATACCTCAGTTGTATTTCATATCGAAGATTTAACCCTGTATTAAATCATTTGGAAAAATTTATCCACTACAATATGGGAGATGCGTAAACAACCGAGTAGTGGTTGAAGTTCTGTTTCCGTGTTAATCCAAATATCGAAGAACAGTAATGGAATTTTTCTATGTCCGCTTCGAGCATTCATAATCATGATTGAAGAAATATTTTTAAGGCAGGAAGTAACAAGAAGACAGACCCATAGAGATAAAAATATCAGCGTCAAATAAAAAAAACAACCGTTGATGGAATCAAATCGAAAACAGCTGCTTCAATCCTTCACAAAAGGGCTGGCTGGTGATATATTTCTGTATACTGTGCTAATGAACAAGATGCATATTCTTGTGATATTTTCATTCATCAGCACACTTATCAATGTAGGGCTTGATTCATCCTAATAAATTGAGAACAAAAAAATAAAATGTGTATTTCTTAAATAAATAATCCACATCGTCCTTTTCAGAGATTGAAATTGTAGATAGCAACGTGAAGATAAAATCATCATTATTACAAATTTGAGGTTATTTATTTGTAAAATATGCAAGTGAACGCTTAAAAATGACGAAAGAAGTAGATAATAATTTCTAGGTTTAGATACGCTAAATAAATGTCAAATTATTGTTAAAAATGTCAATCATTCAACGTGAAACATTACCATTCTGAGCAAGACTTTGAACTATACTCTTTACGCGATATCTCTGAAATAAATCCCATTAATCAGTTCTTTACTTTGCCACAATGAACCCGTTGTTTATCAAACAACTATTCATTGCTGTCATTATGGATCATGCCATTAAGGATAAAAAAATACAATATTTGTATTTATTCGAAATATCTATCCACGAAATGAGTGATCAACCAGAAAGTATTTGTCACAAAATGAGAGAATGATTGTTTTTTGACCTCAATTTTTGGAGGTGTTCAAACCTGAACCGCTACATTACTGAACGAACATTACATGCACCATAATTGTGATGTTGTCCACATGTCACAATCCCTTTCAGACTCGCACTTCACCTAGGCACCGGTCTGCACAGCACACACTAGGGTAGCGCAAGACTCTCACTTGCTAAATATTCGCCCCATCCCCATACCTCTGCCCACTAGAGCTATAGTACCAATATGGCATTCGTTCGCTGGACAATTAACTAACGAGAGTTTACGATTGTATGGCTAGTTGGTTTATTAAATTATGTACAGTCATCGATAGCAAAAATGATATCAATATACAGAAGGATCCGATTAATGGGTCGGGTTTTCATCTACTGTAAATCATATGTGAAAAAAAGTTACCCATAGAATGATCACTTTGATGTATTTAGATTTTTGATTGAGGAACAAAGCTTTTTGATTGACTAATCATAAATAATACTGAATGGAATGATAATATACTCGAATAAAACTAATATCTCTCGGTTTTGAGCGGATATACCTGCGATCAGTTCAACATGACCTCACCCTTTAATTTACATATACAAAACATATTTTACTTACTATTTAGGACCGTTAGACACGTGTTTTGACACTGGTCAACTTAGATTTGAATTTTTTTTTGTCATTTACATCGCATCCGATTAAAAACGGTCTGATTTACTGAACACTTCGTGGTTTTACGTTAACAAATTTTTGACTTCTGGTTTCTGAATGAGATATATGGGCAAAACGTGTTTCTTTGTATTTCTATAACAACCTCAAAACACACACGCCACAAAAATTAATTAGGCAATTTATACGCTATGTTATCAAAAAGAATCCGGCTATTAATAATATCGTTTGATGGTTCTGAAACAGGAAAATTTATCGTTTCGATTCAAAAAATCAGAGAAGGCGTGCAAACCTGGGTTTGAGCTATCATAAATCATTTATTCATTATCTCGAAATTTAGAGACTGAATTCATTCATTTAGTCAAGACTCACGAATTCCTTAGGTTAATATTCAGTTCAAAAAAGATTTGCTTTACCAACGCCACATTGTGATAGGCGCATAATTCCCATAACAAAACAAGTTCATAATATTTTGTTTGTTGATCCTACGAGGCTCTTTTTATGTACAAAAATTGAACCTTTTCCGTGATTTTAGATCAATCTAGGGACACGCATTATAGATGGGACAGGCTAAAGGAGTGAATCCAAAACGAAACAAAGCCGATAAACACATCGTAAAATGATGAGGGTCAAAGAAATTCAACAAATCGTTTTAGGGATGTCTTCGATACCACATCCGAATCCAATTTTTGGTAATATCGATTTCCGGAAATATAATCAGCCCGCTGATAAATATTTTAGGGCCAAAAGT
Organism: Thelohanellus kitauei; assembly: GCA_000827895.1. NCBI lineage: Eukaryota > Metazoa > Cnidaria > Myxozoa > Bivalvulida > Myxobolidae > Thelohanellus > Thelohanellus kitauei. The sequence continues at coordinate 165,680 of JWZT01004066.1, forward strand.
TATAAACTAAACAGGAGATCAGAGGATACACTAATGATACATTCCTTGAAGTCTATGAATTTAAAGCTATGAATTATATATAAAATAACAATTATAAGTGTGGTTTGTATATTTGTTATTCGAAAAAACACGCCGCGTCTTATAATTTTTTGTCGCACAATGATAAATCAAATCATCATCTTTGTGGCTCTTTTACTGATTTTCGTAATGTATTGGGATGATTTCAGTGTATATCAATTGCAGAGGCTGGATTGTCACTTTTTATTACCATTTTTGGAATCGACTTTTGCGTGGAGTTCGTGAAATACAATCTCGTCAAGGTTTTGACTGGCTTTAGTTTTATTTACAGTATCTTTGCGGTTTTAGGTATGATTTGGATGTTCCTCAGGCCAAGATCCTTCTACCGTGTATTTCTCATCGTGTTGAGCCTGATGATACTCTGCCTCACGGCCCTCACTATCTTCTACGGCACCTTCTTACACGACGTATTGAGACTGATCATTCAGATCAGGAAGATTCTTGCTACATGTGCAATAAACAAGTTATCAATTCAGGAATTGAAGGAAAACAAGTTTATTCATTATGTTCAGCGTGAGGTACGATCTGTGGCTTTTGCTTAGAATAAGTGTTGTGGTATTTATTATCAGGTAGACTGGAAGGATAAACAATATCCTCCCAGTTGTTGCGAAGGCGAGCCGCAAGACTGTAAGAACCCTGTACCTAACGTGTGTTATACACACATTCAGAAATTGGTATTTAAATTCGGAAGCCTAATCATTGCGGGCCGCCTCCGTGATTATATTCCTTTCAGTAAGAAACTCTTTGTATCAAGATCGTGACTTTTGTCGTCATTGTCATAGAAATCTGATGTAAAACGTTGAAATAGATGTGATTATGCATAATATAATTTAATAAACTCATAAATGGCCTGCGATTCTTCAATCTCATTGATTACGTTTTAATCTTCGAAATGATTGATACTGAGGAATAGAAGGAGTCCCACTGATTCGACCTGTTATGTTTTTTATTTTTGTTATCATCACAAATCTCCAGTATTGGCTCCCAAAGATCCACAATTTACATCGCTTGAATTTTTTCTTGAGCAGAATCCTTGCTGACAGAGAATTTCGTGTTTTATCTTTGTTTCAATAAGATAGATTATCAAAAAAACAAGGGCTAACAATATCACCTTGATAGTAATTTAGGCAAGGGGTTCTCAAACTGGGGGTCGCCAAAGAATTCTGAAACTATGACGTAATGTTTTATTAAAACGTGTAAAATTGATCAGTCAACTCATTTTTTGTGCTTGTTTTTAGAATAGTTATTCTTCAATTTCATTCGAAATAAAGATATTGTAGCTCACTACATCATTTTTTCAAACATTTTAATTATTTCACCATAAATATATTTAATTATTAATATTACATCCTCTTAAACGGGTTAGAGATGCGTAAGTTTACGCCAATGCAGGATCACAAATACAACATGTATTTGTACATAGAAAGGGATATGAATTCAAATATAGTGAAGAAATGAAAGTTATAATGAATATTATTTACGTCTCGGATTTACTTCATAAGTTAAATACAACATTGGAAACCCCCAATGGATTATTTGTGCAAAAGGTCTATCCGATGAATTTATGGAGCAGAGCAAGCTTGAAGGCCATTGAGACATAGATACGAACTTTTTAAAAAAGAAAAAGAATAGTTTTTAGACAGAAAGCTAATGGTGTCTCGAGAATCTAGCTTGACGCTTGTGGCAATTGAAATAATCCAAACATAGCTGCAGTTGTGTCATCTTATTTGGTGTCGATCAGAATCGCCAGAGCTATGAAACCTCATACAATTACTTATGGGATAATATTGCAAACAGCCAAACATATTGTAGGAGTCAGGATTGGAGAGGAATAGGTCAATAAATTAAATCGCATTTACATATCCCTCGAAGCAGTATACAGGAGAATAGCTGACATGTCTGCATATATTCTCGATCAAATGATTCAGGAAATGAAATCTTCAACACTTCCAATATTTAGCATTCAGCTTCATGAATCCACAGACGTTTAAAATGGCTCACAACTTTTGGTGTATGCTGGGTATATACATGACAGTGTTTTTAAGACGAGTTTCTCTTCTGTAAACGCCTTGAAACAACCACTACATCATGTGATATATATGAAAAAGTTTCTTCATTTCTAGAAATCAATAAAATCTCGTTGAAAATACATTTGTGGCTGTTGCACAGATGGTGGTGCAAATATGCTATGGTATCGTCATGATTTAAATGTTTGGTACAGAATGAATCAAAGAAAACCATTGGAAATCACTGCATGATTCCTCAACAAATATAAGCGAAGAAAACACTGCGACAGGAATTACAAAACGTAATGATACATGTGATTAATTTTGTTAAATCAAATTTTTTGCTAAGTCCACTGTTTGCAAAAATTTGTAACAATTTTAATGTATCCAACAATGTTCTGTTTTTATCACCAGAAGTGAGATTGTTTTTAAGAAGAAAAGTTATAAAACGTGCTATTGATCTTCATCAAGAATAAAGACTATTTTTTAATCAGAAAGAAGAACGACGGTTAGGATCACGTCATAGTGAAGAATGTCATGTGCATGAGATAGCTTGTCTGGTTATATTTTCCATATTAAATGGCTTATATTTATCACTACAAAGACCAGGTGCAACTGGTCTCGACGTCTCCAAAACAGCATAACTAGTTTAGAATGAAAATTCAGCTTTGAGAAACAAAATAGGGCTAAAATAATATTTAATTGTTGTCAACCCTCTCTGGGTTCTGTGATAAAAATGAAGTTGAACCTGATCAAAGAAATATAATTGTAACTATGCTGGAAGAACATTTTCACAGGCATGATGACTATCATTATTTTTTCAAAATCCAACTCACCTATTTTTCACTTGCAAGAAGTCTATTTACAGTCATTGTTGAAGATGTTTCGGAGACATCAAAGGAAGTGTTTATTGAACTCATTAACAGCGATGATTCCAAAACCGATTTCTACTCAATTTCACGATTCTGGATAAAGTGTTTGAAGTCTGTTTTCAGTTATATCTGAGCAATTCAAAGGCTACTTCTACAATTTCCACCCACATATTTTGCGAACCGGGGGTTTCCGGCCTTTATTTTATCAAGTCTAAATATAGTATGAGACTTGACACAGAAGATGACGGTAGTTTTGATATTGACTAATCGATCCCAACAATTCCAGATCTTGTGAAACAACAACATTATCAATCTTCGCAGTGGTGTTAAATTCGTAGAACATATTGTAAAAACAAAATTTTAACAATTTAGCTTACAATATTGTTCCGACTCTGCTAAGGATTTAAAATTAGCGATAAATATACAGCATTAATATTTTGATTACGCTACATTGAAAAGTAAATAAGTCAATCGATAAATATTAAACTTTATTTTTTTAAATTATAAGCAGAAATATATTTTGAACAAAAATAATTTCATATTGCTCAGATATTAAACATAAAAATCATGTTGTGTTCGGTTTCTGAAATTTTAAATTTTATCCGGTGTATCAATAATATATATTATGATTACGATGTGTAACTTTAAAAAATTACAGTTAATTATGGCTGCCATAAAAATTTTTCAATGGGGGGTCGCAGCTCTTTGAGAAAGTGATAAAAGGGATTAAAGGGGTCGCAACCCAAAAAAGGTTGAGAACCGCTGATTAAAGCTTAAAAATACAGTTTAGACACATCCATCTATCTAGTCTGGCTTAAATATAGTCTTTCAATCATTATAAATGAAGATGTGGTAACCAGTGTATTGTTTGATGTATTATCTGCGGCAGATGCTTGAATGTTAATGAAATACCACTGCTGCATCGCTAATGTTTGTGGAGTTATAAATTTACGAAATTACATTTGTTTCTCCACGTTAATTCAGGTAATATTTCATCCATTGTCATTCTTTAATACATTTCAGCTTTTCGCGATCAAGTATGATGCTCTGGTCGATGACGTTGCCAAAATATTTTGAAAAAATATATAAAAAAACATTTACCGGATTTTTAAATAAAATAGTGAAATGTCACAATGCTAATTGCGCACCTAAATATTTATGGAAATTGTTAACGATATTATGGAATTCTGGATATTTTCTCCTTTTTCGACTTTGAATTTGAAGAACAATATCTATGGTTATAACATGAAAAGAACATTTTCCAAAGATCATCAAGATATGCCACAATGTGGTTTATATACCATTTTCAGTCCCAAATGGCCTAATGTTCGACGATCACATTCAAATATTCCGATGTTGAATTTATTATAAAAGTAAGTTTTAGAAATATTCTTTGCTGTTAGGCATTATTCAATCTCAGTAGACGACAGCTCAAATTTTAATCTTTAAATATGAATGAATATTGTCACATCTCTTAAAGGTAGAATCTAAACAAAGATCAATTTATAAAAAATACAACGTCGGAACCCATGAATGTCAGCATCAAAAGTCGGCCATTTTTGACAGAAAATGGCGTAAAACCTATATTTCAAAAACGATTTTTCATTATACGACTACAGTTCATGGGTTGATATAGAACGATTATTATTTCACTATTTTGAATTTTAGATTTGAGTTTTTAACATTGTTCAAATCAGCCGCGTTTCATTTTTGATAACTCTTAAACGATTCATTTGAGTTTTTTAGATCTTTCTCAGAGTCCTCTAAAAAGTAAAGGCTGTGCAATCAGATGTGCGATTGAGTTCAATATTCTGTCTTCGATTCACAAAAACTGACAATTCAATTCATTCAAAATTATTTAATGTTCAGAATAAAATTTTCTAGGATAAAGCTGGCGTAGAGATGAGATGAATCACATATTGATATGCGGGAAAGATATATTATGGTTTGGTAAATTGCGTATATATAAAGATTGAAAGTATTTAGTAGATTTTCTCTAAATTTGATTGGTTTATGTATTTCATAACCTCATGGCGAGTACTGCACTTCAAGTCTATTGATATTTATTTGATAGTATATAAAAGGTCTTGTTGAAATCTCTCACATTTACTTCGCGGGCTGCTGGTTTTATCCCGAATTCTTAGATGGTTGTTAGAACCAATACATTATTAACAGAAATATGATTATGTTCTACTACGAAATCCAAGGGTGTATTTATGGTATAGTATGTACAAAACATAGACAATCATGTTGAACTTCAAGCTAGTTTATTTGACGTATTACGAAATGAATAGAACCGAATAGACCAAACCAATGGAACCCTTATTTATCGAATAATGTCGACCCCACATATGTATTAAGGTATGTGTGCAAAAGCTCGTATTTTTTCATTTACTGATTGTGAGATATTTATTCAATATATTGAGTTTATGGTTATATGGCTCAAGAAAATAAAACGAAAAGTTATGTTCTGTATTTTTATCACTTCGACAATCTCACAAATATCAGCCATAATTATGACCATATTAATATATTTAAGCTGTGTAGGATGATCTCTGATGTATGGAATTAAATTTACAGTTTAAATCGTTCGATATGTATCTTTATCACCACAAATAGTTTATTTGTGCTTCCTTACATTGATCTTATAGCCCTTGTTCATTTATTTCAAAATAAAATGTGAAAATTTTAGATTGCTGAATTGTAATAAATCCGATAAAATATTACTGCAACTCTCAGATAGATTAGAGAAGATACAAGGTTTGCGGTCATATTACCGTTTGTTGAGTCAATATTTGTGCGGTTCTTTTTTCGTTGCGGTTTGGTGTCTAATTTTCGAAGGAAAAAACTAAATTTAAGTGGAAACCACCGCATCAAATTTGACTGGACAACCGTAACACTGGATTGCAATAACCCCATATTGAACTGGACAAGTGCTGATTTGTATCCAAAAACCCTGTATAATAGCTTAACTTTCTAAGCGTTTTACAAAATTAAAATAATTATTATTTAGAACGCTATGAACAAAACAGGAGATAGAGCAGTTATGTGATGAAGAGCGCATTTGAAGTTTCTGGACAAATCGAGGATTCCAACAGGAGCAAAACTGACCTATTGGTACTTACCAAGTGATGGTCCTCACGACCAGTCAACATGTTACACCTACCTTGAAGGATGAAATATACCAAACAACACATTTGTTCAAGGTATTCTTTTGTCTCAGTGCTTCAATGAACTCAAAAATATTTTATGAGACTGCAATATTTGTAAAATGGAGGATTATTACTAGCCAAAATGCAAGCAAGGGGTCCAAAAAAGTTATTTTCAAAACCATATACCCATGAACTAATTAGAATCTAGATGAAAAAGCCCCACAATTTTTCATTCAATGAATTATCCTCACAGGTCTGTAACTGGGATCTTATTAAATATACCTCCTCTTTAATCCAGCTGATTTAAATATTTTGGTATATTTTTAAATGCGTGTATTGAAAAAAATAATTTTTCAATTGTCAAGGTTTTTGAATGATAATTACATTGTCGATTGAATTGTAACCAAACAGAAACCCCTCTGTAAAACTATAAATATTGACTTTTTTTTTATCGATGAGCATGTTAGTTTAACACAATCAAATTTCTGAAATATTTCCACATGTAAAGTTGGCATTTGAAAGTATCATAAAAACAGAAAACTCAATAAACCTCTAAAAAATGAACAATATAACTGAAATATAATTACTTGACTTAAAAACTCGAAGAGTTTCTCAGAAAATATATTTCAGAAAAGCATTGTGAGTTTCAGATATTTTATCGATGAATGCCGAATGCAATAGATTTTTAAAAATCATAGAATTATTGAGCTTGATATAAACATATTTGTCAAAAACACATTGTTTCAAAGGCAACGATAAATTGTTTTTAATACACGTTCTATAAAAAATTTTCTCAAGTCTAGAGTTTAGTGATAAGATTACTTGGAGTTCTTTAAGTAATAGAGTTGATGAGTTTAGAATCTGTCAAACAGAGTAACACAGGGCACATTTTCTAATGTCCAAGAGAATTAGGTGGTGTCTAATGAACTGCAGAGTGGGTAAGGTTACTTGTTTAAGTGGCTGCTGGAACATAAAACACACTTTTGTCAATTAAATCAACATATGTTTTTGCAGGTTCTGTTATCATCATAAATTTCTTTCGAAGAAATCGGAATTGTGAGAATCTGCATAGCCATTTGGTTAACCAATGAAAATTTTTCTTGATCTAGCTTGAAGTTTCTGTAGTTGTTGGCATCTAGAACGCATTTAATTTCAGAATATCTACAAGACATGGATCAAGGATACTAGAACGAAAGATATTTCACCTAATCAACGATTTGACTGTTGAATTTAAGCGGAGTAGAATAAACCATGATGGTTTTGGATTAGAATTTTACTGCATTCATCGATATATTTTTAGACTGAATAACATTGATATAAGATATTTCCTCTCTAGAATAGTAAATGCATTGCGAAATTGGGTATTCGGGTAGCAAGCTTCCCCATATAACGCCCACGCGGGATAATTTACGGGAATATTTTGCATATATGGATCGTCTGGTGAATAATTTCGACCTAAAATTCACATATATTAATCGTGGGGGTTTAGAACTATTTAATGGAAATAAATCTTCAAAAGTTTCTCCATTCGATGTGGTTTACGAATGTTTTGAATAAAATCATGTCAGAAGCCATATCCCCACAGCCTTCGATATAAAATTGATCGCCATTTTTTAGTGGTAAAAAGTTGAATCCGTATTTTTTATCAATGTTTGGTTCTGGAAACTTATAGACTGGGATGTTTTCTATCGGTTAACAGATATACTTTCAACTAGGCTCTTAATCTTCTCAACTCCGCCGGTGTGGTCTAGATGCCAGTGCGTGATAAATATATGGCTAATTGTGAACTTTTCCTCCTTCATCTGATTTGACAAATTAGCAATATAGTCTATGGAAAGTCCATCCCCCGTGTCGACAAGAGTTCGACTGAAGTTATGAAAACCTCTACTTAGAACCTGTGCCCAGGATGTAGGTGTTTGTTCCCTGAAGGGTTAGCGGTCCTGGGTTGAGACCAAGAACCCGAATTATCGATTGGGTGAGTTTTGAAACTGCGGGAATTTCGACGAGCATCTTCTTGTTTCGTTGAATTTTTTGTTTGGCTATGACTCTGAATTTAGTTTCAAATTAAAAGAATAGAATTTAGATTTTTCGGTTTGCTCTCGAAACGCGATTCGTCTCCTTTCAAATTGTAAAAACCCATGAATCGTTATCCCGATAATTAACAAGTATGATAATCATTTTCGATGTGGTGACCCCTCGATTGTTAATTTATCCTTTGATGTAGGTCAGTGAGTTTTCATAACGCTCAATTTTGTCAAACTCATATTTGAGTCAGGGTTTATTTATCAAGATTTAGTTCTCGAAAATGTCCCTGGATTTTCACGAACCATTTATTTGATTGTTAACTGATCTTCCTCAAACTCTGCTCAATCCAATACCGTGAATGATTTCTGAGTAATAAGAGTAGTTTATAAACAATGCCGTGATTCTGTGTTTTATTTTCAATTCAGTGTGCTAAGAATATGCGGGAAAATAAAGTATTCACTGTTGTTCGTAACCTCGTCACGGATCATTTTTTTGAAAGTCAGCACATATCGAATGATTGATTCAGACTCTGGTAGGAAAATATTCGTTTACTTTGTTTAAATTCTGAAAAATAACCTCCACGTGATGTTGAGAGTTTGTCTTCATAGTCAAAAATCCATTAATGTTTTTGTCTCACTCCACCTTTTGAAGAAAAATGTTTGGCCAGTAATTAAAATCACTCTCTTCGACCAAAAAATCGAAGTCGTTCAACTTAAAGATATGAGTATTGTTAGAAGAGATTTTTGGTTACAGCTTAGACAGAGACAGTGTTTCAGAGATTTCTAGACTTCTAAAGCCACTACCGAAGCATAAATCTCATTATTATCAAAAAAACATTTAAGACAGAAAACTAAATGCGAACAAGGCTCATCTTGGGCAAGTTATATTCTCGTAATCTTTTCATGAAGAATTTGAGGTATTGTATTAATATAGAAAAACTTTTTTTAACTTTAGGGTGATAAAAACAACGTATAATTATAAACGAAATCAGTTCTATATTGAACAATTATGGAGCAGACTTCCGAACGAATTGGTGATTTGGCCTAGGTACATACAATCATTTCTGACTCTTCGACGTCCCTTTCAATCCTAAAGTTTATATAAATTTACTAAACAATAAAAATCTGACCATCATTACTCAATATTTAATGTTCTCGATGCGGTTAACTTCGGTATTTGAGTAAAAATGCGTTAGCCACATCTTACCCAAATGTAATGTTGGGGTTTGCATTTAAAAATCCACTAACTGCGTCAATAAATGTACTTGATAAAATTTAATAAATTAACTTAAAAATTAATTGAATAAATTGTTATTCTCCTCCGATAGTCTCGTCATTCATGCTCTGAGGAAAAAAATTTTAAAGGAACAGCTACATAATTAAAGGTGTCTTAGGTTTACTGAACTCATATCAATAAGGATATCAAATCATAAAAATCATTCAGAACAATTCTTTCCTCAATACGTGAATGAATAGGATATATAGGGAATAGCATTTTGTTGAAACATGATTTAATTTACCACTGCAATTAGTGCATTTGTAAATGCAAACCCTGGTTATAAAAAGATTAAAAACACTAAGCTATTGACCCAAGTATGACATAGTTTGAGTGTTGTTCTGCCAAATACACTCCAGTTATAAAAGTATAAATTTTCACTCTATCTTGAATTTGATGAAAACCAAGTTGAAATTTACGAGGATGACAAAAAATAATGATTCAATGGTTTTTAAATGATGATTCAAAGTTTGAAACATTCTTACTGGGTTTGGGACAGAAAGGGATCGAGTTGACCTTGATGGGTGTTAACTTCGAAACAAGTCGCAATACTTCGCCTTTAGTACTGTTTCGAGTGATAATTTCATATTTGATTAAACTTTGGGATCGTCTACAGATAAAAATGCTTTTCATTAACAACCAAGAAAACCCGGAGGTCTTTACGGCCATCATATGCTGTGTGAAACTTTCTGGATTATTTGTGCTTTCACCGGTTTTGGGGGGATGATTTTTTAGAATATGCAGTTTTTGTTTGCGCAACTTTCAAAAACATCTTTCACATTCCTAGATTGATCTGATAAGTAAATTTATGTCTCTGAAAAAGATACGATCTTTCATTGTTACTAACAAGAGGGAATTGCATCACATATTTCAAAAAATTGCCACCATTTTCGGGATCTGGATGATGGCTCATTTTCGCTAACTGAGCTTCAATCATGCCGAAAAGAGTTTGAAAGTCGTGGAAACGCAATAAGTAAAATTTTTCCAGATAAAAATTCATTCATTAAATAATTGTGAATGTGATTTTGTCGTTCGACTTTCGATGAACACCAGTGCCATTTTAAAACTATGACCATTTTTCTTTCTATTGAAACCAGATCAAGGACGCGAAACATCGTCAGGTTTCTGGACCACATTACCAGGACGAGAAATAGATATGGGGTTCCTAAATCAGAATCAAATCCAAATTAGCAAAACCTAGTTCTATACATTCCGGGTCATCATAAAAAGTCTAGTCCCCTAAAAATCGCAAGTGGCCATCACCGAAAGTTGTGGAACCGGACTGGGTTTTTATTCTCGTCATTTTTTGAACCTCACAAAGTGGAAATATCACTTAAGGACTCATAACTTCCCATATTCTCAAGTATATATTCGAATTTGATGGTATTCTGTTGTGTTATTACGGGTTTTTTCGTTTAGTCTATCCTTTCAAATCCTCTCTCCATGTGATCAAGGACAGATCCTATTTATACCTTTTGTAATTCAGTTTCGCCATAATCTGGTCTTTGCAAAATAGCGAAAGTTTAAATTCTATAATAAAATGTACTTCTATTAAAACTTAAAAATACAGGGTTTTAAGGTCTATTTCGCCTTTTTAAAATTCAATTTCGTCATTTCGGTTTTTTTCATTTAGTTTTTAGTTTTGCAATCGGAATTTAATTATAACAAGATAAAAGCTAGTCTTTTAGATTGGAAGAAATTGGAAATTTTTAGTAAGCCACCGTCAGTTAAATTTGGATTTGCTTTTTATTAAAATATTTTAGCATATGGAGGCCGTTGTAAATTTGGGGGAATTTTAAATATCCAATTTGGTGGATTTTTCAGAAATTACAATGTCACAAATTTCAGATTGTTTTACTGTGCTACACTACTTCAGACTGATGGAAATGCTGTTGTCCTTAATGAAAATTTCGACCTTCTCACTTTTTAAATTTGGTTTGGGCTATTTTTTCTAGTTTTGTTGGTTGGATAATTGGAGCCAACAGATTTTTTCTTCAAGCCTGAACTGTCCACAGGTAAGTTTAGACGATGGAGGTGGCAAATTTGGTGAATTTCCCCATCATATGCTGATTTTTCAAAATTTATTTTCTGTCAACAAATGTGTGTTAACCAAACGCAATACCAGACTCAACAAATTGTGGCTTATGAAAAATTTCCAATTGTTCCAAATTTTTCTAATCCAAAAGATTGGGATTGGGTTTTGCCCAGTTAAAATGATATCTAATTGTAAAACTAAATGAAAGGACGAAATTGAATTTTCAAAAAACCTAAAAGACCTGAAACCGTGTATTTCCAAGTTTCAATCGATGTATATTATACTACAGAAGTTTGAATTTCACTATTTATCAAAGATGAGATTTTTGCGAAATTGAACCTTCCTGGTGGGTAAATTGAATTATAAAAGGCATATAATTGATTATGTAGACCTCCTCTGTTGTATCCAATGCCGTAGAAGTATCAGTGAACCTATTTATTTTGTTTATTATGAGGATCATTTTATCACACTCATCTCCAAGTGGATGGGCCAGATTAGATAATGGTTAACTGTCTATCCTTCGCATTATGTGCATAATCGAGCATTACGTGACTTTCTGCAGTCAATCGAGTTCACAAGGGTTCGCCTATGAGGACATTCAACACATGTTAGCTTCAAATAAATGCAAACGGCTTTTACTCATTTTTAAAATTTATACTTGCCTATTTCGAGCTATGACTTCTTCCACATGACCCACAATTGAATGTAAAGCTTGTATTCTCTGACAATCAAATTTTATTGAGGAATTTTTGGTGGTCAAAGGATAACTCATCGTCTATGGGTTACACCAGATTACCAGTCTTTGTGATTTCATGGCTCGGTCTCCCTTTTCATCAACAGATCTTCGATGATGTATAGGTGATTATTTTGTGACTTTTAGTTGGTGTCCCTCTGTTCATTTATTTCCAACCAAACACAGTCGAGGTTGGCCGCGATATGCTTGAATACAATTATAAAATGATTTGACCATACAGGAATCCCATAAGAATGTAACTGGTCATAAAGACAAAACAGTTTCGTTGATATACCATTATCGTGTCAGAATTCCATTTTATTGAGTCCATAATTCAACTAACGGGGTACATCTGTTTAGCACTGTCGCCATTTGTAAATTACACCAGGGTGCATAAAACAGTGGATTGTGACCTGGTTTCAGGTCAATCAACATCGAACCTGGATATTGGCCATCTACCGTCGAATAAGAATTCATGGATTGCGACTTTGAAGAGAGTATGGTTGAATACAAAGAGCATTGAATTTAAACCACTCAACGCCAAGTAGTCTTCAACAATTTGCGATGTTTTCAGGCGTCTATTTGTCACCATTTCTGAGAAAATGGGCAGTTTGTGAGTTATTTCTACAAAAAGTTGGGCAAAACGTGACTCGCCATATTGCGAATATATGATTATGTAATGTCCATTTATCAGTCACCGTTATTTGGTCTGATTTTTGAACCAACATAAAATCGATTCACCAATATTGAATCCAGTTCGAGGCTTGGTTAGAGCAAAAGAGTGTTGAGTGTTCGTTAGGCCGTTCTTTCCACCATGGCAGGTTTATGTCGAACGGAAAGCTACTGACCAATTTCAGTGGCTCAAACCGAAAAAATCGGGATATGGTGATTGAACTATTTAGCCAATTAATGCTTGGCAAATTTCTACGACAAATGAATTCTTCATTTTGCCATTTGAACTGTAAGAATTTCGGCACTCTCCATTTTAATTTGTTCTTTAATAAAAAGATTAAAGGAAACTTATAAACAAAGGGGATCTCTACCATTTCACAAATCATAAGAGTTATTTATTTCAGTTTACTCAAATCAATCGTCGTTAAAAAACCATATTTATCAATTCCGATGAAAAGTGTAAATAACAATTTATTTCTGTTTAAGTCGCCCAGATACTGTCGAAAATAACTAATTCACGGCGTGTTTCGTTGACCAAAACCACCATGTTAGATTAACGTCTAAAGTTAAATCAGGTCAAGAAAAATCCAGTGACCAAAATCTAGAGTCTACTTTGAATAATATCTTAAAAGGAGGCTAGAACCTTCTGAATAGTGTTATGGTGATTTATTTTTGTGAAAGTGCAAACGATAAAGTTTTGGTCATAAATTTCTTAAATGGTGATAAGAGCGGCTCATCAGGAGGAATGAGCACCAATATATTGATGGCTAACATAGCCTGAAATGAAAATGTGAAAAGTTGAGAATAGCGTTAGATTAATTCGGGAATAATCGACGTGACCAGTGGTCAGAGTGCCATCCAAACATCAACCGCCTAAAAACAATGAGGGAATCAGGCAAGGAAGTTGAAAACTACCTGAAGAAGGTTTCTAGACATGAATGTGTCGTATTTTATGATGTTAAAAAGTTGTTGAGAACGAGTTGACGTTTGTGATTTTGCAATGGGCTGGGGTGAATTGAGGCGATGAAAACTTTTAAATGGTATTTTAACTATGATTAAAGTAATATCTTTTGATGCCCAGAAATTCATCATCGAAATCCTTGCCGAGTGTTGTGAGCTTTCAAAAGCATGGATACTGGTAGGGCTCAAAGAAAAGTTCATATTCTATAATTTTAGGAAGGAAATTCTGCAAATATGACCCTCACCTATAAAGATTTTGAATCCATTTTGTGCCAAAAAGGTATCGATGCCAGTCACGTCCTATTTCTCGTGATATTTTTGAAATATAACTTATTCGCAACTTTTGACTTTCTTTATTTTGTACCTTTCAAAATTGGATCAATTTTAGATAATCTAATGTTAATTTAACATATGCATGCTACTTGGATTCTGAACGAAGGAAGTTAGGCCAACTCAACCTCACAGGCTACCCGCAATATCTGAGAGATCGAAATCTATTTAGTGATTTCTGTGTAAGATAGTATGTTACACCAGTTTTGGTAACACACTACCTTGTTTGAAGGCTGAATTTTCATTCTTCACGTGAAGAGTAATATTCAGCATTAAATCGATTGAAATCAGATTGGACCGATTTGAACAGGTATATTATTCAATGTTCTATCTGGGTGGTCTTCTGCACCCAGGCTATTGATGAATTATCAAGGAATTAATGATATTAAGGCTCTGTGTTTTGAATGTCAGAGGTGCGGAATATCGGTGTTTAGTGGTTTTCTTATATCATTCACATTGATTTTTCTGGGTTGTTCAATTTGTCCTCGTATTACACGTCTTTCAAATCTACCATTCAAATGAAACAATCTCGAAACTTACTCAGAAGATATTTACATTTTTGAAGAGTGTAAGTTTAATAGTTCTTCATCAGCAATAACTCTGAAAGAACCCAACTAAAATTCTCTTGAGGTGATTCTCACAACTCATCTTACCTAAATCGGTTTCTTAAACCTACTTATTTGTAGAACACTTTGAACAACCGAGGTAACGGTGTTCAGTCCGACAAACAGGCTTCCGATTTTTCAACAAGTTATTTAGTTCATCGCCACCTTAGTAATTCGGGCATTCTAACTGTCAGAAGCGGAAGGATGGCTTATTCATTATATACAGAAATTTCAATGGTCTTGGTTTTTATCTTAAATCGTCTACGTTTCTCGGTATAGCTAGTCATTAATTTCTCTTTATACCGTTATCTTCGGTTAAGTGCACACAATTTAGGCGCACACTCCGATTTATTGCACGTTGTTGTCCGGTTCCGAAGCTGTGCACTTAACCGTAGTTTACTGTAAAAGCGACCGGAAATTATGTTCGTTTGTGGCGTTTAGAAGGAACACTCAATCACACTCGCTTTGATGAGGATTAGGATTCATTATACGTCTTCCAAATCTAACATCTATCTCAAACAAGGGATCGTATCGAAACTTTATCTTTTAGCCCCCTTCAAGCTCATTTCAAAATTGTTGATGAACAAATGTATCATACTTCCCAGCGAACGAATGCCGACTTGGTAACGTAGCCCTAGAGGGCTGAGGATGGGGTGAGTGTTTAGCAGGTGCGAGTCCTGCACTACCTTAACTGCTTGCAGAAAGGTGCCTAGCCGGAGTACGTACCTACCGTACGTGGACAACGTCGCACTCGCGGTCGACGTAAAGTCCGTACAGAAATGTACCGGTGCAGGTTTAATCACCTCCATCTGAGAGCAAAAAAAAATGAACAAATGTATCTGATATTCACATTTTATTATCTTAAGTTACCTTGTCTGGCCTACGAACTATAGACGTTCGGGGTACAGATTTTTTTGGATGATGAAACGAAAAGACTGTTTACTTTGAAGACGATACGTTATTAAATTTAACTTCAACAAAGAAACGCAAAATAAAATCAAGGCCTTTAGGAGCATATTACTACTCCAAGATCTTGGTTAGTGGTTATTCATTAAAGATGGTTAGATACGATAAAAACTCTATCCTTCTTGGATTTTCATCAACTCCATCAGTCATTGTGGCTCGATGAACACCCTTAATGATTTTGTTGAAATAGCGCAATTCCCTGTTAGAATTTTTCGCCACTTCCATTTAGTCGAACAGCATATTGCCTCATTACTCGTTCTCCGTATTTTTAGGGTATAATGTGTTGTGCGGCATTCCTTAACCACTCTGGTAGCTTTATTTCACAAAATGACATGAAATATGGGTTATTTTTCTTTCACCTTGATGTAGGCTAGATATGACCTTGGGATGAGATTCGTTTATATTAGAATATTTATTATTGAGTATCCACTACCTACAACTTCTATGTTTCGTCTGATTGTTCCTCAATGTTTGTTTTATAATAAATTCTGTACCAGTGTGTTGTCAACTTTTTTCAAGGATTCTATGTAGTGCAAGCATATATTCCAGTTTTACTCAAAGAATATACTGATTCTCAGTTAGATTGGCTTGACATGGGCTGCTTTGTTGATTATCATCTCGCATACCATTACGATAAGGAGCTAAATAAAAACCAATGGGCCTCATCTGAAATATTTTCTTGTTTGTATACAAATTTATACTGGCAATGGATTCCAGTTTATATGAACCATATCTTTTGTTTACAAACTTCTATAAATAAAAATTAATTTTCCTTAGCAAATCATTAATACGAAGGATAGATAACATGAAATGTACGGCCATCGAAATTAGCTAGGCTCACGCTTTTGGGTACCACCGTTACTTGGCGCTGATACATGTTTTAGCTTTTACAGGGTTTTTAGGTCAAATTGGGTTTTTTGTAGGTCAAATTGGTTCTTCTGAAGTTCAATTTGGTTTTTCTGCGGTTCAATTTGGGTTTTCCTCAGTTAAATCTATTGGACGAACAATTTAATAAAAAATTAAATCGAATAATGAAAAGAACTAAGGAATATTTTTTTAATTTTCAA
>JWZT01004066.1:200367-223886 GCA_000827895.1 Thelohanellus kitauei
GGTATCGTTGTCGGTGATAGGAAATTGATAAAATGAAATTAGAAAAAGGTTCTGAGAATTTTCTTGAAATGATACTGTGTATGTTTCTAAAATTCGAAATTCAAGACTTCAATTTTAAAAAAGCTCGATCGTACATTTGAGTTTAAATGAGATTTCTTTCAAGATATGATTTAAATGATCAAATACTAGCCTGTAATTCGATTATTGACCATATCTTTACGATCTTAAAAACCGATTCATCATCTTTTTCATATCTGAAGCTCGGTGAGATAGAATCATTGCTGCACGTATTTTACTTCTTCAAAAATATGCATTATTTGGGGATTTTTATTATAATCTACAGATGTTTTAAAACGTGATAAGTTACTCAAAGGTAAAAGTCGTTAAAACCCAGTTCTCGACGCCCTGGTTTACATGTTTGAGTTTTTGGAAAATGTCTAGTTATTTATGTTTTTGATTTAGTGATGAAAGTGTGAAAATGTTTAATACTTATTCAATACTTTTGCAGATATCTTTATTTTACTGCCCGAAAATTATCGAAGTTGATAAGCAATCAATTTTTGTAGAATTATTACTCCGGTTTTTAAGTTCTTGTACCCGGATCAACGAATTCCATAAACTTATTATCGCCTCTTTTCAAATATACAATTTTTTAACTTTTGAAGAGTTCTCAATTCAGCATTTGTATGAATGTAATTCGGTTGATGGGAATCTTACTGAATCAAGATTGAAAACCCTCTTTAACAAACATAAATTTATGGAAACCGCAATGTTATCTGTGATTTTAAACGACCCAAAGTTTGCTACTTATAATCCTGAAAAAATTATTGCTGATTTTTTAATATCATCCGCGTTTCAAGAGAATGCAAATGCGAAAATTCACGATATAAACCTTTATTTTTGTGAAAAATGTCTGAGTAACATATTTGATCGTCTTGAAAATTTACGCAGGGATTCCGACCCCAAAGTTCCTGTTGTAAGTTTCAAACTTGTCGATTATTCAATAGATGTGATTATATCTGGAATTTCAAGCGATTTGAATGATGTATTTTATGGTTTCAAACGATCATTTGAGAAATTTATGGACGTTATGACAATTATTGAGTCTGGATTCGACATTTCAGAGATTTTCTTATCAAAAATTCTAGAAGCAGTCGATTATTATCGAAATTTTAGTCATAAATCCTTAAAAATATTTCCGTTACTTTTGATATTTGTCAACAAAGTTGGCATTGGGCCCCTTACAAGGAAAGCACCCAGTCTATTGGGCGATATGGTCAATAATTTTTCGAATAAAGAATATGGAATGAAAATTATTCATTTATATTCTCAACTAATGTCCTCATCGATCAATCGCAATTGCCCCTCTACCGAAAACGAATTACTCGGCTGGTTAATTGATTGGTTATCACCCCTGTTTTTAAATGGCTCTGAAAATTACAAACCAACTGCTTGCTATGGCATGAATCCGATTTTAAAAAATTTAGGTTCCATATTATTTCGGTTCAAACACCGAGGTATTCTCCAAAACACCATCAATAGGTTATTCAAACTTGAAGAAATGTATCCTCATATAATTATTTTGCAATCCACCCTTCGTGGAAGTTTGCCATTTATAAAGTTTCAAGGTCAATTCGTTCACGGACGAGTTGAGAAATATCTATTCCACTCCGAAGAAAAGGTAATTTATTTACGATTCTAATATTAATATTTTCTGATATAAATACCTTTGCATTTATTCGCCAATCAAGTTTTTTACAAGCATTTATTAAAGCTATTTCGAATAGGTGGTTAATCAGGACATTTAAAAACAATCGAGCAAGTATTAACCTTGGTATTATAAATCCTCAAATCACGGCTGCCACACTCGTTGTTTTCGGTCGAAAAGTAAAAATAATTATGAGAATGATCTTAACCAGAGTTTGAATTTTAGAATCTTCCTCAAAAAAACTTACGCTCTTTTGGGTATTTACTCGTCATATTATGGTTAATACTCAATCGTAATAAAAATGGTCAACAGATTTTATTTAATTTCACACCTTAAACAAACCTAAATCTGGTATTTTCAACCAAATTAGTTCTGAAAAGCAGCTGTGATAGAGATAAGTTGAAGGAGACCTTATAAAAACAGAAGTCAACAGTTTTGTTTAGACATGTTAGCCATCATCACCGCACCTAAACTTATGTGAATTTTTCTTCTTTTTATATGATATCATTTATGAAGGGCTGATAACTTTATTAATTAAATTGTTTGATGATCGAGATTTGATTATTCCCTTGGATTGATTTTTGGTACATTCTTTTTTTATGGATATATTGAGTGGTAGTTAATGTTTCATGAGAATGAGTAGGAATTCGTGATCAATTTTCTATTTTTAAATAATATAAGATCAAAATCATTTCACCTATTTCAATTTGTCTTACTCCTATAAATTCAAATTGATTAAATATGATGATAAACTGCGATTAGAAGTAATCACCAGTATTTCAACTCATTAGTTGACTTAACCGAAGAGCCGTTGGAAGTTTCGTATAGTGGACACTGAGATTCAATTAGTTTGAGCAACTGTTGTCAGATTATTCACAGGATACCTCTGGAGGCAAGTATTCTTTTTGAAATCCCCTTATTTTTGGTTTATAGTGTTTAATAATACCTTTTTGGGGTTACAATAAATTGGTTAACTCGTATATTCTTGTTTTTTAAACAACATGTGTCGAACACATGCAGCCACTATGACTTGTGATTCGAGTATTTGAATTGAATATATGTAGATAAATGATTGATAATTGTTTCAACTGCAATTTTTATGGCTCCGTGAAGTATTTGTTATTATTATAAATCACAAAATAGATTTTACAAACTTGGAGTTTTGAAAATATTACAACTTTATTCTTTCTTTTTGTATTTGATGCCAAGTAAAAATATGTTATTTTCTAAACATATTTACGATCTCAGATTCCATGTTTTTCGATTCACCGTGATAATATGGAGTCATAAAAAGAAGAACACTGAATTTGTGACATAATCAAAGGTATATGGCAAGATTAGTCCCTATATCAATAATTGTTACCATATTATGGATTCACCCCTTTCAATTTTTTTAAGTTAACTAATTTAAAAGAATGAATATTGTAAATACGATAAGTAAAAATAGTTTTAAAATATTCAGACATTTCCTTACCTTCCCTTTTTTCCAGATGAATATAAAAATTCACATGTTTAATTAATCTCCAATCGGTTTAAAGGTTTAATTTAACACTGATTGATATTCAGTTTGTGATCACTCTAATAGAATATCTTTTCATTTATGAACTTATATACCATACCTACGAGAAGTGTGACATTATTTGGTATCTGAAAGAGATGATTACGAGCCATCATGATTAGGTTATAAATTACGCATGAATAAAATAAAAAAGCTAAAACACTAAAAAATAAACAGGTTAAGCCCCCGATTTTGGATGTATTAATTTGAATTTGGCCACGCTTAGGTACAAGAAAATTATGTTAATCGCTCAAAAATTGTTACGGCCTAGAGTATGGTGATATGGAAAATAATCCACTCTCACATTTTGGTGTGTATGATCTTCTTTAGCTATTTTCAACACTTCTAATTCCCCGTAACGATCATATACCCACCTTTGGCAATCGTTATACATATATTATTGAAACAATTTACTTTGTGACATATTTTCAAAAATAGTTTGAAATCGAGATATGAGAAACTAAATTTATTTTCTGATTTCAATAACAATGAGTTTCTATCATATTTTCAATCCCAGATTCTTATAAATTTAGATATCTGTTGAATGCCTAAAAATATTGTGTGCCTATGAACCAGAAGACGAAATTAGCTTTTCAAACCTTATTAAATATTTGAAATGCGCATCAATCAGCCAACATCAATATATTCGAGAATCCATTATCAATATATGTTCTGATGGCTTTGCCAGGTATTATAAGTCAAAATCTTTACCCATATCAAGGTTTTCAAAAATTAGTAAAAAATTAATACTCATTTGTTTATCTTTTACAAGAAGAACATATTTTGGACGCTCGTACGTTGGTTGGATTGTTTTAAAAAATATTATGAAAATTGCTCAAAGTGGATCTGACGAAGAGAAAAACAAATTGGTGATACTTCATTACATGAAACCGAAGCACATTTACTATTTTGTTGAACGATTGAGTGGGGCATACGAACACGAACGGAACATCTCGTTGTCGATACTAGAAACTATAAATTCCAGCTACTCTGAAGTGTTTGATTCCAGAATGATAGAAAACATTTTCAACGTTGGTTTACAACAGATATTAGAACTAAGGGTAGAAAATGAGCACGTATTTGGATACATTCTCAAGTTTCTTTCCAGATTTTCTGATAATAAAATCACGATTATTCGAAAGATTATTGCTTTATCTGACACCAAGGATTCTAATCTGATTATAGCCTTTCTTTTAGATATTTTGGATCGAAATTTTGAAAATATAGATTTTCTTGATGTCAAAACTTTTACAATCCATTCAATAGTATCGGCCATTCGTTTAGTATTCAATGACGCTTCTCTAGAAATCAAAAAATGCTTATGGTTTGAAGTGTTTGAAAGGTTAAAGAAGTATCTAAATTTATTGATGGACATCATCCAGAATATTTCTCCTGAAGGATTTTCAATTAAGCAGCTCTTTACTGATTCAAACATTCATAAACAACGGTTGAATTTATCTGAAAAAGAGATACAAAATATTTCAAGCGCATACATGAATTGTGTTTGGAGGTTTACTCGTGAATCATGCAATTTTCTGTGTGATGTGTCGATCTTTTTGATTGGCGAAATCATAAATTCATCTGATAATTCTCAAACGCCTTATTTAAACCACGTTTACGAGGTTCATAACACGTTGGAGCTAATACTGACTCACTCTCGTCATGTAGGAATCTATGAAATGGTAATTGAAATTTTCGGTAAATATGCTACATGTGCTTGGAATCTTGACGCGTTGGCCACTAAACTTAAAAGCAGCCTTTTACGAATTCCAGATTTAATCTGTTCAAAACATCAAGAATCTCTACCAGAAATCATTTCAACACGCAGAAGTGCTGGGATCCCATTTTATGTAGAGATCTTGATCACAACAGCGCCATCTGACAGAATCCCCTCATTGATTTCTAAATTCGTTGAAAACATCGAACTAGCTATTAAGACAGCAACTTTAAATGATTCAGAAATTAAGTCAAAGGTTATTTTATTGAACGTTATTCGGCATTTGTTTAATTCCGCCAAACTTTCCGATCATATGTCAGAACACGCCTCGGATTTATTTGAAATAGCGGTAGATGGTGTTTCAAATTCTATCTGGCAAATCAAAAACGCGTCAATCCTATTATTCAGTCGGATAGTGAGACAAGTATTCGGCGACGTGTACCGAAATGATTACAAGATCACAATGAATCATTTTATGAAGTATTATTCTTCTTTATACGATTCAATTAACAGTAAACTGGCTAACATATCAAAATTTGATTTTAAACCACATGATTTCCATCTTATAACGTGTTATTTATTGATAATAAAACGAATATGTCCCTGTTACACAAATGTATCCAGTATTTCCACTCATTTTTTAAATTCATTAGATCGGCTGTATTCGTGCCCAAATTACAAAATTAGGAGCTTGTCCGTTGAATGTTTTTTCACATTTTTTGACGTTAAATATGCTCTTGATTTTATATACCAGAAATCAGAAAAAATAATAGGTTCCAAAAATGGCACTAAATATTTAAATTACGTTTTAAGCTATTTGATGATGATTAATTCTATTTTGGAGATTCTAATTGAGAGATCGTTATCAGACTCAGAATATGCCAAATCTATTCAAAAGTTGAAAGGACTATGGTCGAAGATAGATTTTAATCAAATATACCAGAGATGTTCAACGAATTCACTTTGCTTGGATGTTCTCTTGACTGTGGTTCGAAAACTTGAAGGTTTAGGAATCGATTCCAAGATTAAAATATCACTAAATTCAATCGCCAAACATTACAAGATGATTGAAACAACCGACAACTTGTCAAACTTGAAATATTTGATGAGATCTCATGTTCACGAAATCAGAAAACTGTCCGAAATTGTTTCAATTTTTGAATTATTTTTAATAAAAGATAGTTTTTGCCAATTCAACAGTGTCATAAATGGGATAATAAGTCTGGATTTTGCGAAACTTGAAACAGATTGGACCTATCAACAAACCCAGACACTTGAAAATATAAACAAAATTATTTGTGAGTGTAATGATAGAAACTTACAGATTCAAGTAAAATAATTCTCATTTTCAGACGCTATTCCTGTTTGTAAAAATTTTGGATCACATTGAAACCGATGTATTGAATCTGATTGACCTGACAAAACTCGTTTCCATCTGTTTAACCAATTGTGATTTTATGAGTAAAAATGAAAAATACATCACTACCCTTGGAAAGATCTGCTCATTTTTAGTGTCTGATACCGAAAACATAACCAAATATCAAATCTGTCAAAACTTTGCTGAGTTTATATGTTTGATGTATATAATGAATTTTTCGGCAGATCTGTCAGAATCCGCCAGATTGAACAGTATTCCTTTGCTGAGAAATCTTTTAATCTTTGTCAAAAATTTGGAAATTAAACGTATTTCATGCTCTATTTTCAATATATTCGGATCGTGTGGATTCTACGGCACCTTACTTCTTTTGAGCGACGAATCCGAAACAGTCAGAAAAAACACACTGGAAATGTTTTCAGATATTAAAGATTCGGGTCATGATTATGTCAATAAAACCCCAACCCAAATTATAAGAGATAAGATAATATCGTATAATTCTCGAATAATCAATTTTATTTGGTATATCCTTAGCCTAGAGGATATTTACTCAGTGACAGAGGATTCTGTATACGTTTTTTATCAATACTGTAAACTGTATACATTAAATCGTGTTGAACTAAAAATTGGTTCCCGATCCAATAAATCCCCTTTATTTAATGATCTACTCTTCCAATCCGAACAAAGAATCAACGAATACTTTGACCCTCTAATCATATTAGATACTATCTGGAAATCAATCAAATTTCAAATGAGTACTGTTAAAGATACCCAAATCGATTCAAGAACCGATTTCGGTGGAAATGATCAAAATATTTGTTTGGGTCACATCATTCCTATAGTCCAAATATTGAATTCAATGATCGAGAATCTTAGCGAAAATGACATACAAAATATGTACCGAGACTTTTATCCTCTCGCCATAATTGTCAAGAGACTCAAAAATCTAATATTTATCATAGCACAAAAACGTGCTACTGACGAAGAGAATCAAAAGGAAATTATTCTTGATGTCTTTAATCATTTATGGGTGAAAAGAAAAGCGATACCATTCATCAAGAAAGATCTTTCAGCTATACTTCATGCTTTAGAAGGTTTATAACAACACACAAATTAATTTAGTAAAATTTATTGATAAAACAGCAAAATCATTCACACTTTTTAGCCTTAATCCATTGGTCTCTGTTTGACTCTCTCGTCCAGATGTTGTAAATACGATAAATTATCGATAACTTCAACTTCACCCAACACCATAAAATAATCTTGGAATATCAAAATTTTTGTGTTTATTTACGAATATCCTTTTTCCAACTCTTTCAAACACAATCCGATCTTTATAAGTAATTTCCATAATTTACAAACCCGTATGCAGGTTGACGGGGAGCCAGTTGTTGCCATTTAAAACGTCCAGCAAACTCGAAAGCTTTATGGTTTATTTCGTACATATTAGCTGATGGAATGTCACAAAATTGAATATATTAAAATTGGATTGAGCACCAAACTACAGAATTTATTGTATCCAACTATAAAGGGAATTAAATTGGGATATTTTGGGTTTTGATATCTTCACTCACTAATAGATTTTTATCATATTCAACGAACTTTACAAGATCAAACGTGTGTTCTGGCCTTTTGCCATATGAGTGGAAGCATTTTCTATTTGCATAATTCCATAACCGTTGTCTAAAACACCTAAATTTCATTTAATCATCTACCAAATTAGCCTAAAAATTAAAAATCCCTTACATGCCCAATATGTAAATCAAGAATATGAATCCACAGAAAGCGGTAACAATATACACCATTTTATAACCTAATAAACAACATTACTCACTGTTTACTACAACTGTCAAGCTCGATAAGTCGGTAAGATTAAACATTTTCAAAGGATTTCCATCGAAAAATCCGCCTTGAATGAAAGCATCTAAAATTTAAGACCAAAAATGGATTCAACTTTAAAGAAATCAATTTAACCACCTTAATGTTTCGGCTGTTCATACTAGAATCAGTTATGATGAATAAATATAAAATAGAACGATTTTCAAGATTTACTCTATCAATTCTGTTCAAATGATATCCATTTTACATGTTACAATGTCTATTCGATATGAATTATCACAAAATAGGAGACATCTCAAAAAATTGGACAACAAGAAAATTTAGAAAGACAGAAATCCCCACTTTTAAACTCTCGATGGTGGGATCGATTACATCCTGGTTTTGATTAATCAAAATTATTTAAAGTTAAATATCTAGTGTCAATTAAGTGTTTATGATGTTTTTTTAAATAGACGACAAAAGTTTAGAAATTCTGATTAATAACTAGCTAAGTTTAATTCCCTTTTTTAACATCTATCCATGGTAAAAACTGAAATTTATTGTGCAATAAAGGTCATATTTTTTCTGACTTCCATTAAAACTTTGAATTTTAACCAACGGTATCTATATCGATTGAAATTTATGTTAAAAGTTAGAGGGTTTGAAATGTCTTGAAAAGCATTCTGATATCCTTAATTCATCAATTAGTCGCAATAAAATTCATGGTTTACTGCAGTCATGTTTAAGGAGTTTGTGTCCAGAAACCCTGTATTGAACATGTCAGTAATCATAATGAACACCGTGTTAAAAATGATTGCTTTGATTCAAAGCATCCACGAGTGGACTTTAAGTGTTATTTGTGATGACATCATCAAATTAATGTTAGAATTTATGTTAGATTCCTATTAATAAGAGATTATGCTAATATTTAGAGTTTTTTAAATGGCTCGACTGTGTTTATAAATTTTGAAAACAATGAGTTTAACTTGATGATTATTCTGTGTCAAAGTGAAGAAAAACAAGTCGCATATGAACAGCCCGTCTCTGAACTGATTCTTCATTTAGGGACCTTAGTTTATTATGGATGGTAACAGGAATGATCGTATAATTATCGATTAAACTCAGATAACGGATAAGTTTAAAAAGTTACCGGAATAGTCGTAGATTTTCTGTTCTGTTAAATCTATGTTATTTCACCGCTATACTTAAAAAAATCCTGTAAATTGGTGCGCTTGTTAATGGGTCATTCGTTGAACCAGCTGAGAATACAACGATTGCGAAATCACAGTAATGATCAGGGAATGCGTAATGATTCGCTATCATAACTTTCTTTTTGCTGGAGCGAGAAGTTTTTGCCTTCTCGGTACACCATGCATCAACATCCTTAATGTCATCTCCACAAAGATAGTCAACGAATCCTCGCCTGAAAATTATTAATTTGAAGTTTTTCTGATATGGTCCGAAGTCGAACAGAATACCATGTTTGTTAAAATCTTTGATGATATTTAGATCTAGGTGAAAGGAATGCTTTACAATCCGTCACCTGAAAGACAGTGGTTTGCTTGTACCAAGAATACTCATCGATCCACTTCAGATACACATAGCAAGACAATCTTTCGTGTTTCTTTTTTCCAAACTCCCAACCACTCGAGCTGTTGTACAAATAAAAGCCATTAAGGTCGAATTCTGACCTCCATCGGTATTTGCTGACGCGAAGAACTGCATTATGCTTAGGATTGGAGCAAACAGTTCTAATTTCATACAAATTCCGGTAAATATATTCGTATTTGCTCAAGTCTATCATCACAAATCGTCTGTCTGGTACAAAATAAACATCTTTGTG
This sequence comes from Thelohanellus kitauei, assembly GCA_000827895.1. Lineage (NCBI taxonomy): Eukaryota > Metazoa > Cnidaria > Myxozoa > Bivalvulida > Myxobolidae > Thelohanellus > Thelohanellus kitauei. Next base: position 210,387 of record JWZT01004066.1, read on the forward strand.
GAAATATCCTATTTAAGGTCAAAGATACTTGACGGCAAGATTGTGATCCCATCTTCGCCCTGAGGCTCATACATGTACATATCTATCTAATGAATGCATCACCTTTATAAACTTTGAAACAAAATTCAACAAATTCATTAGAGTGTTGGATACGAAATGAAAAAGTTATAGCCTCTTTAATGGTTATAAAATCTAAGCCACAAATCATGTAGATGGATCCATTGTAATAAAGCTGATTCAATAATAAACCAGGTGGTATTTCCATCGAATCCTTGTAATAGAGTGGCATTTCTTTTTTCCCTTTTATGTAGATTTCCTCAAGATCATGTAACGGGACATCCTTTCTGAAATTAATACATCCGTGAGGGAACGGCATTCCAATATATCTACACGATTCATATTTCCATTTCTTGTTAAAATATCTTTGAGAATATCGATCTTTGCCTGAAACATCTATGTCAATAATATTTTTACCATTCTCACTTTGTTGCCACATTACAAAAAAACACAGAAAATAAAAATATTTTCTTGTCATTTCCATGTATGTATCAAGTAGGTAGACGGTAAATACCCACAACATACGATGATAATTACCACACAATTTTTTTGACTTATCCACAAATTTGGGAATATAATTCACAAGATTCTGTTTTAGTCCCAAATATCATGCTGATGGTCGAATAAATCCATAAAATTTAACAATTTTACCGATACATCTGCAGCTATGTACGGCCAATAACTATGAATGTTAAGGAGCGCCTCAATTCATTGTTTGTGCTTAAAGTGATATCAAATTCGTAAAACACAAAATCTCATCCTTTGAATATGAAGATTCCAGTTAGCATATCCGTTATTTCAGGAGTGGTTTCATGAATAAGGTTTCATTATATGTCACATAAAAGAGTGCCAATAATCTCAGAATTACGATTGAGGCCCTCAAAACCACAAATACATCTGTTCGATCGAGATTTTGATTCTTTTTTGAACAAGTTCGAGTTCAATAATCACTTATGTTTCTTATTTTGAACAAGAAAGAGCTTTATACCATCAAATGGTTAAATGATCGATTCAATATTTCATCTGGGATCATCCCACAGATGTCTTCAAATCTTAAAGTAGATTTAAATTAGAGGCACAGGAGTCACTCATTCACGCTTAAAATATAAGCTACTTTAGGTACCTTGTTCTTGATATCGATCCCTATCTTCCAAAAGTTCAACTAATGTTAGCTAGGCGCCAAACAGATATTGGCAAGATTCCTATACTCCATACAGGTTTACTATCGAACTGAAGTTTGCTCAAGAGATTCTAGATCGTCAATAACTGGTCCGAACTCGTTGATCATAGGCAATAGTTTTTCATAACAGATGTTCTGTATTCGAATCCTCTCGAAAACCGAATGAAAAAAGGTCGATACCCCAGGAAATTTGATTATTCGTCAGTTTGAGAAAAAGGCGGATTAACATGTTGACAACTTATGCTCGTTAATGACCGATAAAAAGTTTCTTCATTGTATTGTGATGCTATTCCAGTGTTTTGATAATCTAATGCTCGCTCTCAAAAGTATTGTCATAGTTTCCAATTTTTGTTTCTTTTTATTTTAACTCCCGTCATTTCTTTCACGCCAATTTTTAAAATTTATATCTTATCACGGAGCAGTTTTTAATATCCAAACTATGAAGTATTTGTTTCAAAAGGCAGTGAAAATTAGAGATAGTTAAAATATTGATTCCATACGACAAACCATCCAAATAGTGAATGGTATATTGTTTCTTTGATGAAAAGGCTTCCACTTATTAAATGTTTTGATTTAGGTTTAAACTTCTGGTATTTGACTTAAAAAATTTATCAGTGATACTAAAACTTCTGTACTGGTTTGTATGGCATGCGTATACAAAAGAATTACATTTTAAGGTGCTGATATCCACGGCGAAAGGATCATTGAAGCGCCATCCACCCATTCAAATGTGCTATAAACCATAAGCTGCACTCTAATACTTTTAAAAGTTCTTCATTCAGCCAGAATCATGAGCATAAACTAACTCATTATAAAGATCACACATCACAATAAAGCCATCATATAAAAACCTGATGTATATTTTGAAACAAATGAATAATTTGGAATTGAATTATAATTGATAAAATTAACACAAAACTATTCGCTGTCTCGTTTTTAAGATGGGAGATTAGGTTCAACATTCAATTCTCGCTGTTTTGAGACGCTCATTCTAAAGATTGTAAAATATTATAAATATTAATATTGTATGAATTATGGTGGTGGTCAGCCAAGTTTTCTTTTTTTGTCCCGAGACTGAAGTTTCACAGTAATTTATTTGATTTTATTAGAGTTTTAAACAAGTGGATTAAAAGTGGAAATTAAAACAACTAAGCTTTAACAACAGTCAATGGATACATTCCGGTAAGTAGATTTCTATATGGCCATTACAGTCCATACGCTCAGATTTGTTACCCGGTTTAACAGTTAAAAAAGCACAGATTGCAATGGTAAATGGATTTTTAACATTTTAGAAATTTCTGTTCTCTCCCAATGTACTCTTCCTTCACACATTATTTTAAATTGTTCAGGATAATCGAAATTATTTATAAGTTTGTTTGTGCAGCTTACTCAAGCTTCAGGCAATCTTAATTATGTTTATCCTTTTTTATATATTCTCATAAAACATGAATTATGGTAACATCGGGCCATTTAACAGTTTATTAATACATTACCCCAGTTAATTTATTAAAAGTTCAAAGATCCCTTTACCAACGCAACCAGTGTATTTTTAAAAGCAAAACGTGGCAATTTAATATAAGTGTATGAACTTCTATTGTCATATTGAAACGTGTTTACCAGAATGTATCCAATGACGGTGGATTAAAACCTGGTTGTTTTAATTTCTACTTTTATAATTCACGTTTTTAAAACTAAAAAACCAAATAAATTACTGTGAAATTTCAGTAGCACAACTAACTAAGGAAAATTGGCTGCACATTTGTGAAAATTGATTGACCACCGCTATATCTCAGTATCTAACCAACATTTCGATGGTATACACACGAAGGTTGCAAGGATCCGTTAAATAGAGCTAGGAATAACTTGGTAGATGTCTTAACTAACTTTGGATTTCATCTCTGGCGTCGGTAAAACAATTTAATGCCCGGTAGCAGGCCGAGTAGCGCTATAAACAAAGGACAAATGATATGAAATATGTTATTTACTAGCATCAGCTCGGATTGGCATCAAACACAGGATGACGTTATTAAAATTACTATCATTCCCCGTTTACTAGTTGTCAAATTATTTTCCCACTGAATAAAAGTTACAGGCTAATAGACTGAGAGTTGGACATATGAGATACGAATTCGAATATCTTTAGATAATTGGTTTCTGAATAATGTAACTCTCATAATCACCAGAATGTTGCAGGGGAGTGAAATTTGTTCTGTTTACCAACTTTACGATAATTTAATAAAAGCTGACATATCCAGTAATGTTATGAGCCACCTGTTCGAATTTAAATCCTATCAATCTTATTTTTTAGGTTCACCGAGTCCTATCAGAACCCTCCCATTTTTGGCTTCATCTAAGGACTATAAGAATAAGTATACAAGGTGGAAAATAATTACACAGGATGAAGGGCATATGGATCTTTTGAAAGAAAAATAATAGTAGAGTTGAACGAAATTCATTCATATTTAACATCCAGAAGACTGACCTTCTGCAGGGGGGCCTCAGATTCATGATATTTGTCATATTTTCGTCTTACCTAATGTTAAAGCTGAAGGTAATTGTTCAAGTGAGACTAATCCATCTGGAGTAAAAACCTTTACTAATTGGAGTAACAGAGCGGTCAACCGCATAGCTCACGTAGCGCCCTCCTCCAACATGGGCATATCCATGTATACCAAACAACATAGTAACTGGTCATAGGTACCCAATCTTTGTTCGCTTCAAATGATTGGGGTTTTGTGAATAAACCTAACATCATGTATATGGGCATCCCAAATCTATTCAATTACCACCATCCGTGTTTTGATGGAGCCAAATGCGCGTCCGTTGGCAATGAAGATTTCTTGTTTTAATGGCGCAACCTCGAACGAAATGTTTTGCACCACGCCTTTAAACACGATTGTTTTACAGTAGCACACGAACAAAAACGACTGTTTATGTCATCGTCTGGAAAACTTGGAAAACCCATCGTCCTCGATTTCGTTTATCTCGTTGTGATCTAGGGTGCAGGTTCGATAAAGGTGGGATTTTCGGGGGATCCATCGCCTAAATTTATCATTCCAAATTTGTAAATTTGTTCATAATTAGACATGGTTCACCCAAATTTCCACGCGTTCTGCAAACTAAAGTCGAAAATTCAACTTTTGTTGGTTCGCAGGTCAATGTAGGACTAATTTGTAATTAGTCTTTTCGGGGACTACTAGACCTCGAGTACACTGTTCAGGTATCGCCTGCTTGACCCAGAATGGTGACCTGGTTGACAATGAAAATCTTAACAGAATGTTAGCAGTATGTTCATCGTAAAGTTTAGTACATATTTGGGCACTCTGTACTCAACGTTGACCCTCGAGAGGTAGTATAAAAAGTAATTCAGCATCCGGTTTTGGTCACAGAGCCGGTCCTACCGTCATTCAAAACCAAAGAGATCATATCACAAGTACTCGTTTATTTGTCCAGCATCTTTTGGAAGTTCTGGGTGTACCCGCTATTTCTTTTGCATGTGCACCAGTTTTGAGTCTGTATATATTGTATGAGAATAGATACGGAAACGGATTCCATACTGGCTGCGTACTCGAGTCTGGGGCCGGAGTTACTTCCACTATATGTGTCTGCGACGGTTATTGTTTAACTTTTTCTGCCAAACGCACAAATGTTGCCGGACGGTTTTTTATGGTTTAATTTAAGTGCCGTTAGTGACTTTTTGCAGAAAAACCTTCACCGAGAGGGTTATTATTTAAGTCCAAAGACCGCTCAACTGACTATCGACGAAATCAAACAAGTGTATATATTTTTATTCCAGAATGTCTGTCAGATTAGTCCAATACCTTTCGATCTAGAGTTTAAGGATGGTCCTTGTGCCTCCCTGCCTTACTCTTTGCCAGATGGCACCACCATAAATGTTTTTCATTGATTTAAACAGGTTGGACGAAGCCGAGTCTTGTCTCCTGAAATACTTTTCAAGCCTTCACTCATAGGAGATGAGTCTTCTGGCCTGTCGAACCTTATCTTTGAATCCATTGGAATAGCCGACCATGAAGTGAGAAAAAAGATTTACAAATTTATTGTCATTTCTGGAGGAAACACTTTGTTCGAGGGCATGCAAGAACGGATCATGTACGACTTGAAGCTTTTAACAGGGAACAAAACCGCTCTCAAGGTAAATTCTTCTTTATTTGAAATCAATGATTACCAATCCATATTTCGCTCAATGTCGTTTTAAGCATTTAATCATACGAATCAACATATATCGATTTTTTAAAGTTATGCAAACCGTTTACCCAATCCGATTCATTTGATCAATAAACAGATTAATAGCTTCATAATTTCTCTTTAGTATTTAACCAAGGTCAACAAACCCACGTTTTTCATCAAGCGATATACTTCAAACTCAGGAAATTAACCATACATTTTTATCACTTTTACCATTATAATATTGATGGACCTGATATTTTTGATAGTTGGCGTCTAATTTTGGATAAAGCTTAAACGACTATCTTTTCTCGATATCTTTGCATCGTTTTGCTTAACCAATTGCATTCTGACTGCTATGATTCTGTGACACGAGAAATAAATATAGATGTACTCAATGTCACTAACTTTCTCAGGCACTGCTAAAATAGCGTCGATACAGGTGCTATTACACAAATCTTTATATCATTTTGAAATGACAAATACTAGTTATTCCGTGTTGAGGAAGTTTACTTTTTTTTATAGGTTCTAATTGACTACCCATCGGCTCCAGAACAACCAGGCCCCTATTCCCAGTTTAATTTTTGAGTCGTACCACGAGGATTCGTTAATAAATTTGGGAATGTTCGAAAGATGCTTGATTTCATTCACGTCGACGAGGATGATAGAAAGCAAATCATGGCAATTTCGAGGCGCAGTTCCCCGTTACATTTGATCGTTCGTGAATTTATTAAGAATGCCAATTATGGTTTGGATCACCTTTAGGCAACATTCGGGATATTCTTTTGTTTGGTGATTAGTAAACAAACGCACGCGTTTAGTAACATTTTGGTTTTCAGTTAAAATGAGAAGTAGATGGCCTTCCTGATATATCTGAGAGGCAATATGCTAAAATGTTGCAATTATATAGATTTTTTACTATGAACGTTTTAATAAGCCAATAAAATCAATATCTATGTGAATTGTTCAAGATTTCAAAAGTTTGCATTTTTTCGACTAAGCCACATTTCCACGTTAAAATTTCTATTCAATAGCTATTCCGAAGTGCTTTTAATTGATTTAATAGTTGTTATCACATCCATTATTTTTGTTTACTGATCATCAAACAAAATACCAACTTTCAGATATAGGGATAATAACTACAAAAGAAGGCGTGTCGTTTCAAAAACAATAGATTAATCAGCGCAGATTGGGATGGGCTGAGTTTGAACTCATTTATATTTCAATTGCAGTCTATTTATCTTTTCGGGCGATTCTCAGTTTTCGAACGTAGTAGCGGTTCTGGGTTAGATCGCTAATTAATGGAAAAAAGTAACGTTTGTCCACAATGCAAGATCATCAGTAAAAATGAAACTAAGAACCTGAACTCAAATGATTCCTTATTTTCATTTTCTAACTTTTAGATACATAGCCCCAAAAATAGAATAACAGCGGCCTTCAAAGGGTAAGTTCAGTAATATATAAGCGGATCATTGATCTCCATGATGGATTCGTTCAATTCGATGTGGATATCGAAATCTCAATATTTAGAAAAGAAAAATGCATTATAATTAACTAATAAAATCTCTTTCTCCTTTCCTTCTCACGTTTTTTCCAAATCATGTATGCCACCTGGACTATTGTACCCCCGATAAAGAGAATTAAAATGAACAAGCTTAGTCGTTTTATGAACCTCCAAAAACCACCACTTTCGCGCTTTGCTTCAGGTATTTGTTTGTGGAAATTCTTTAGCTCAGGCTTCACTTTTTCATATTTCGCTGAAGTCTGTCGATCCACGTGGAACATATCATCAAGACTCTCAAAGTCCACGCTATAAACTTCATGATTGTCTCATTACAAATCTCTTTACCTGATAAATCTCCCGTGGCTGCTGAAATCCCAATATAATAGCCCGTTGGCAGCAATACAAAATCAGACATAATGCAAGAGCTTCTTATATAATGAATAGGGTCCTCAAATTCCACCTGGTCCTAATAACTACTGACCACAAGAGTTGAATTGGATCCGAAATAACTTATGAAGATATTGGTACTGGAACGTCTGAAATCGTACTGCTATACTCATAGACTTACAGAACAACTTTCGAATTCCGTCGGGAAACCATCTTTCAGGGCGTCATACATTTTTGTCCCATCATTAAGTTGAGCAGACACCCTTGGGTACTAATAATTGGTCACGAGGTACCTCTTCACTTTTTTCATGGTTGGGGTAAGTGTCCAGTATTATTCCAAGTCCATTGAAACGCTCGTTTACTCCATACACAGAACCTTAGTCATTAAAAATTAACCAGTGTCGGCATAGCTTTTGATGTACCAAAAAGCAAGCCCATCCCCAAATAATTTTTTCCCTTCGCTGTGGATCCTAAAATCGATTTTGACCCTCCAGTTCCGGAAATGAACGGGCAAAAAAATGATCAAAAACCTCACCTTTAGCAACCAGATGGAACCCGCTTGACTCTTGGTGTCAGAAGTGAGTATTATTTTGTCGGATGATATTAAAGCAGTTCCTGAGGTGGTCCACCCATAGTTGTCCATGAAAGGCACTTAAATTACCAAAAAGGTTAACAATTATATGGCTTTCTCAATGAATAGCCCTCTTCATAAACCGTGTCCACTCTTAAGATGGAAGACGAAATAAACAAAACAAACCAATGAGTCATATTGGACGCGGTTGCGCAATTCGAACTACAAACACGATTATTATATGGGTGGTGTACTCATGTTTATCAATAGATTCAAAAAACTGTTTCAGCCAGAATTATATCGCCTACGTCCACATTTTCATAGATTTTCAAATAATTTAGTACAATCAAGTAAATTACGATCAAATAGACGGTAATTTTGTATATTTAGAATTAAATGGATTGACTGTTACGACCTAATCCAAATCAATTAACAAGCATCGCTGGTTACAGTTTAATTTTCGATATTTGGCTCAATTCGATGGGCATCAAAAGCATAGCTCTACGTTAACAACCTGTTGTACGATGTTGATACTTTCTCAGATAATCGGAACGAATATTTTTTCTATTTTCACCAGAATAAACATAAAAAACTGAAAATATTCAAAATCCACCACGAGGTAGCTGACAACTTAAATTTTATCTCCTAACAAACTTATGTTGATTGTATAATATTTTCAGGGCAATTGGGGAATCGTTTTAATTCAAATTCAACTGTGAGCTACACTTAGCGCAACAATCAATATTTTGTAACTTATTCAACTTGGTCATTTCATAAATCGACATCCATTTCTCGACTGAATTATTCCGTGCTTTATCGGATTGTTATCTCAATTACTTGTAATTTTGAACACAACACCATAGGATTATCGCTCAATACCAACATTCTTTCTCCTTGTGATCAAAGAACTATTTTCTGATATTTACCTTATAATGTATTGAACTTGAAAGCCCATGAATTTAGACGCAACAGTTTCAGTTTCGAAATTTATAACTGTCTCCTTTGAACATATCATCTAGATTTAAGTCACTAAATCATGATACATTGGTATTTTGTTTGGTGATCAGTAAACAAACGTATGCGTCTGTTGGTGTTTTAATTCAGACGCTAATTGAGAAGTAAATGTCGTTCCTCAGATATGTGACACTCAACATGTTAAAACAGTGCAAGTTTTTATGATTTTATACTTTGCAAGTTTTAAAAAGGTAAAGAAGCCACTTATTCGAACGAATTTGCCGGTAAGATCCTAAACGTTTTTATTTTTCTGGTTATATCACATTTCCCTTCAATATTGCAATTTAGTTGCTCGCCGTATGTTCTTTTCATTGATTAAATATTATTTCCCCTAATAAGTTATTGTTATTTATTGATTACCAAACAAAAGAATACCTGATAAATTTAGCTTATACACCCAATGGTTGATAATAAGTATTTTCTGCGATAACATCATTACTTTATGGAAATTTCGATTTTTCATCCGAATGAAATAGACCAGAAGGATACGCACTTTTTATTTCTCAAATCTGGTCCCGATAAATCCTAGGGTACACATGGAAAAACAGGAAGTTTTATGAAAATGGACCAAAATGTATAATTTTACAAATACTCAAAACCCTCCATTTTTTTCAAAATTTCATTCCTGATTTTAATTTTATTGAATAAAATGAGGTTTATAGATAATGAGATAATTTGAAAAACTAAACGTTCTTCATTGTAATAATTATGACCCACATTTTCAGATTACTATCGGTTTTTACCTTCATTGTGGTACGTGTAGATTTAAAAAAAGGTTCACCCAACTGAGACTGTGTCAACAAAAGGCCCCATTTTAGAACTAAAACAATCATATTTGGTTTTAAACAGCAATATTCATTTAAATTTTACCGGGTTTTGCGATAAATCGATCGCACCTTGTTTTTTTAAGATCTGATATCAAACGATAGTTTACTTCAATAAACATACTGAATGTATTAACCAAGATGAGCATGGTAAAAATATCATAAAGGATCATTAGTTTGGCGAATGTTTTTTTTATTGTCGAGCGAATTGCAAAAGAATTTAATCAGGTTAAATACTTGTAAACTTGCGTGGATACACAGACGATGGCGAAATTTAGAAATAAAAAAAACTAAAACTTTATTTGTCTTGTAAAATAGCTAGAATTTATTCATTCGAAGTAATTATAAATGAGCGAATACCATGTAAACACACTGCGTGATTCCTGTTTCTGAAAAAATGAACGTTTACAATAGTTCAACTAATTAAATTCTATTGCCCTTCACTCCACAATCAAAAAAACATTCGCCAAACTAAGTATCCTGTATGATATTTTTACCAACCTCATCTTGGTTAATACATTCAATACGTTTATTGAAGTAAACTATCATTTGATATCAGATCTTAAAAAAAAACTAGGTGCGATCGATTGATCGCAAAACCCAGTATTAAGGGGTTTTGCCCACAAATTGGACCAAGAAAAAGTCTGACCAGAATCAAACAAGCTTTACATTCGTCGAGTTTTTTAATTCTGTTTTAAATTTTTACACTAAATTATTTCATTAATGCCAGAAAGGTAATTTTGTTGGCCCAGTCTAAAAAGAGTTGACCATACCGTATTTCCTCATGTATAAGATTATGCCCCACAATGAAGGTAAAAACCCCGAACATGTTAATTATCTAAACCTCATCGATCAATCTATGGTTAGTTAAAGGTAGAAATTATACATTTTTATCAGGTCTTCCAAGGGTCGTTTAAATTTTATATGATGGATTACTTCCTAATTTTTTCTGTATATGTATTCCACGAGTTGAGAACTCGCGAGCAATTTGCTTGTACTTTCTAAACTTGTAAATTGCCTATTACATTCCATATATCATCAATAAATTGGTACGGGCACTCAATTATCCACAAAATTTTCCTACTTTACTACTGATTGAAGGGCGTAATTAAGCTTCTCCAGTTCAATATAAGGCCCATCCATCTAAACTAATTATTTTTACTATTTCATTAGATTAGATGATTTTATCTAATGTTATCTATCTGAATATCCACCTGTTCAGAGTATTCGCCGATCTATCTATTTTTGGAAAAATGAAGTATCTTCTTCAACAAGCGATTCCACGCTCTAGAAGACAGAAACCCATACTCTTAGTACCATTCTTTCCCTAAAATACCTTTTTCAACTAAAATTGACTTCATTCAGCACGGTTACTGTGTCAACACACCAAATTTTCAATCTGTTTGTGATTGTTATTTATCAATTGGCGTTCTTCGCCCCATGCCTTACTGTTTCTCTGGGATCCGATTAGAACTTCACGTAAACAAAAAATTAGTATTTGTAATAAAGCCGAGAAAATTGATGAAAACTGTTTCCTCGTTATGTTATAAACCAAACATAAGAATATGTAAGAAGTTTGATTGGAAATTACACGATTTGGCATCCAAAAGTTTGCAGGAAGCATTATGACGTCCATGTTTTCGCCTGTGACTTTCTATGAAGACAACCGAATTCGCAAGAAGACATAAAGTTGAACTAAATTCAAAATAAAAAAACTGTTTACAAATATGTTTAAGATGTTGTCACTTGAGGGCTCTTGGTGCAAATTTCGTATAATTCCATGCACATCCTTTACAAACACATTAGATGGTTTCCGTTAATGTCCTTGTAAAAACGTCCAGTATCTTCTGAGTATTGAGAGAGATATTTTTATGTTTCCTTTCGATTTTGACAAATGGGGCTTATTTGGGTTTAGTTGAGAGAGGTAGGTAGTCAAAAGAGTGATTTAGTACCATCTAGTTGCAGAAAAATTGTGACCTCTATCAACTGGTGAAATCTAACATCGTCCATGATAAATCTTTAGGGTTTGCTATCAGTTATGTTTCAGTGCATTTATTGCAAAAACAGTAAATTTTTGGTATAATATTATTTACTACATTTTTAATTTAGGGCAAACAAATTAAAGTCTTCTCGCGTGTCTTACAGGGTTTTCATCCTAAACCGCACGTCGGAAATATACATCTAACTTTATTGCAAGCATGTACTTTAAGCACACGGCTTCCGAATAAATCGTACAAGTTCGTTTCCATGGAAATTTGAGACGTTAATTATTTTCCATCAATAGGAATTTCAAATAAGTGTTCAAATTGATTTCCAAGCTCTTCGAAAAAGCTGAGAACGTCAAAAACAGTGAATGCGTTGATTGAGGGCCATCAGAAAACGACAAAAATTAATTTATATTGACTATAATTTTAACTGCATTTTTATATACATAAATATTTTTTAGCAGTGAGGTTTTAAAACAAGCAAGCTTATGGTGTTAAACTTTAGAATTTATGATTCAGTTTTCCGGTGATTTAATTTGCTAATTTTCAATAGTAACGAATACCTACGATTCCCTTCGAACCCTCGCGCTTTAAGTACAGTTTTACCAAATTTTTAAAAGATGTAACAACATATTATTTGCGGACTTTTTAACCATAACCACACATGCCTCTTTTCTGCTTCCATAATTAAAAAAATAACGAATCAGCCTGTATAATAAGAAATTCGTGAGTTCATTAGTAGCGGTTTTTACTCCCAAGTTACACCATTTCTCGTCCCGAGTTTCCCATTGTTTTACAGGATTTTCCGTTCAATTTCGTCACTTTCGTTATGGACAGCATAATTCAAACCGAATATTTACAAATTCAACCAATTAATGAAGTTTAAATAGTTTATTTGTAGAAATCATTAATTTAAGTGCAGGGGCACAACCTGGCTATAAATACAGTCAGATTGATGATTGAAGATAATCAAGAATTATAACCGCTCATCAAGCTGGAAGCACAAACGGTGTAATTTCACAATATGAAAATTTACCTTGATCATCCATATCTAACATTTTAAAACAATTTCACACAGATGGAAATGTAGAGAAAAAAAGGGAGGGGGAAGAAACCCATACAAAATGACCCCCGAAATCCAACAATATATCCGAAATCTGCTTGCAAAGGATTAGCAATTGCTATGAGAAGCTTATCGATCAAAATATGTGATAAATTTTCCATTCAGTTAGGTCAAACCACTATTGTTCGAGGTTTGGATGATATGCCTTTTTCACTGAAGTCTGTCGAGCTATTCAAGAAAAGAGAAGTGGTGAGCATACCATTCTCATAAGAATAGCCTACGCTGAGAGTTTTACATTGATTCAAGCCCAATTGCTGTCGAGAAACAATTTTTCCAGATGAAGTTGGGTTCAATGTCAGCATGCGAATCAAAAAAGGGAGAGTCGTGTTGGAACGACCCCAGTTTCAAACAATAAAAATATGAGGTCAAAAAATATCAGCATATGCTGCTACATCACAAAAAGTGGTGTTATTTATTTCGAAATTAGTCATAATCCCTATAATAAAGACACCTTCAAAGATTATATCGGTAATTTGATGAATTATCGTGAAAATATTTCTCTAGGTCCATGTGTTTTTATAATGGTTAACGTCGCGTTTCATAAATGTGTTGTGATAAAACAAGAGGTCCATACGAGAGGTCACCAAATTGAGTATCTACCCCCATACTCCCCATTATTAAATCCCATCGAATATATGTTCAGCAAATGGAAAAACTTTGTCAAAAGATC
>JWZT01004076.1:10352-29543 GCA_000827895.1 Thelohanellus kitauei
TTCTTTAAAAATGACAGAATTTACTCCTGTAGATATGATGGTTCGGAACTTATTATATTCCTCCAATTAATTGCAAGAATCATGGTAATGTTCTGCCCTCTATTTTTTGGAAGAACGGGATTTGTTGTTTTCCCTTTCTTCTCCAGGCGTGGCTCTGAATCATGTGAAGGTTGAAGGGGCTTTCGTCCAGATATATCATTTTACTGTACCTCTGGAGTGGATTTACTGTCTAGTACCACTAGCAGTGATTCGTTCTTTCCAGTTTAACGTCTGGATCATTTCGCTTTAATGGGATCGGCCTTGTTAGCTTCCAAGTATAGTTGATCTTTTGTAGCCATCTCCATACTGTGGAGGTGTCGACCGATAGGTGCAGCTTCTCGATTCTTCAATCAATGCACATTTTACTATCATCGTTGATAGTTTCCATCAGCCTTTGTTTCATGTCGTCAGTTAAACTTGATGGCCTATGTCCGCCTCTCTTTCCCGCTCTGGCCGTTCCTTTGTCCTTATATGTTTTAATAATCCTATATACGGTAGGAATTTTTATTTTGAGAGTGTTGGATACTTCTTTTTGTGATTTACCTTCTTCGATCACCATTTTTATGACAGGTCGGCGTAAGTCCTCTGAAACATGTTGGTAACTTCTCGGCATTGTACAGATCCAACTATTAGTGCGCAACAGCAGTTATTCAATACAAAACTGGCCAAATTACTGTTTTTTCTCTTTTATTTATACATTTAATAGATTTCAAACTGAACTTCAAAAACATCTATTTTTAAATGCAAACCCCGGTATTAAATCAATGAAAAGCACTTTGTGATAGTTTCTAAATAGAACTGTTTACGTGGAGCTAGGACTAGGCCTCAAAAGTTCACATTTTTGAAATACATTCGACGAATTGGCACAATGTGATTTTTTTTGCCTTCTTAAAAAGTTCCATCTAAAAAAATCCGTAAAAATTGATTTTTAATCATATTGCGTATACAATGTCTCAATAATGCCATCTGCTTCTCATTTTGCATGTAAACCAAAATGCCAACATGCGCGTGCGTTTGTTTATTGATCAACAAACAAAATACCATTTTTTCATATTCAAATATGCAATTTCGATCTCATTTGGATGTTTATATGAGCGAAAGCAGGGCACATAATCCGAAATCTAACCAGGCAGTCGGTTGCCGCTATACGGCGAGAAAAGTTGATCATGATTTCTGATATTCACGAAGTGTTATTGAATGGTTAAACACAATATTTTTAAGGTATGAAAAGTATCTGATAAATCGAGGCATACTCAATCACAAATTGAACGATTCTCAGTGTGTAAAGTTTTTGTAGGGTTAACAGGGATCAATATTTAAGATGGTGGAATTGTTGTCTTGTTCAAGATTTCAAAAATAAATGTTTTGACGCATGGTGTTTACCTATTATGCTTCTTAGCAATTAACTAATCATATCAGCAATATCATGTGATATTAAGCGGTGTTTTTTTATCTAATTATTGAATGGTAAAATCTAGATTAATAAAATAAGCATCAGTAAGAAATATGTAATTCAACGGTGTTATAAAGCCTTCTCAAATGCAAACCCCACAGATGAGAACACGTCGTTATTTATCGCTACTAATCATGCCATGCATTTTTTTTCAATTCGACCAAAATAGACGGGCGTAGCTTTTCGGTTTTGAGCGTAATAGTTCATTGATAAGGATCCAAGTGGTAAATTCTCTCAACTAATGATTTCATTTTGGTTTAATACTCACATGTCAGGATAAAGTGCCGATATTTCGCGAGGCGTTCCGAATAAAGACATGGCTGACGTGATGGATAATGTTGTTAAAATGTTGAGGCAATATTTTAAGGTCGAAATTAACGACATACTTGCAGCCATCCTCGTTATATTGGAGAATGACGATATGGGCAAAGCCCTTAACTTACTTCGTCAGATAGTGGACCCACTGCCCCAGGATATAAAGGATCCGGTGGATTTCGTTCAACAAAAGTTTCAATATTTGTTCAATACCCATATTATTAGTGGTGGGCACTTGAACTCTACTTCTAAAGACGGTCACAAGATAGATCCTATCAAAGCTCGGCAAACTTTTAGACCGAACTCAGATGCACCTTTTTCATCTACTGGTTCCTTAAAATCAAAAGAAGCAACAAAAGAGTCGAATAAGAAGAATGAGCGTGATTTCAAGCCTGGTGATGGGAATAAATCGAACACTCTTGAAAAAGTTGAATCGGATAGCAGTGATAGCTCCGATACCTCAAGCTCTTCTTTGAATCATGTATCTCCTGCTCAATTATTGGCCAACCAAATATTATCAAGTTCTAAATTGGGATCTACCTTTTCTCCAAAATCCACAATACCAAAATCGGATACCACCAAAGTCAAAACCAGTCTTCAAAATGTAAAGTCTCTTAAAACGAATGATAAAAGCCTTTCCGTCGAAAATTCAACAATTAATATACCTAATATCGAAACCACTGTGTCAGCGGATCGACCTAAACTAGTGGCAAAAAAAGTAGAACCAAACTCGGTTTCAACGTCAGTGCTTCAGGAAACCATTCCATCAAAATCTGAAGATTCCGATTCCTCGAGTGATTCTTCGGAGGACGAAGAAACTCAAAAAGTACAAACCAAAGCTTCTGGTTTGAATAATTTAGACAAAAAGGCGCCTATCCATCAGAAACCTCAAACAGGGAACGACCCCAAACATCAAGAGAAAAAAAATTCGAAACCTAGCTCGGCTCTAAAAAAAAAGAAAGGTCAAGGCTAAATCAGATAGGACTGATCTTGCTGATTCTAAAACAGCCGTGTCTAAACGGGATGAGAAACAAAACAATCAAAGGAAAGCGCTAACCAAGGTGATGAAATCTAAGGATAAATTGATTGCTAAAGGCAGTATTGTTGTTAAGAAAAACGACACAGAGTCAAGTTCGTCGAGTAGCGACTCAGATCTGAAAGATGCTGGGCTGAAAACAAATCAATTTTTGAACAAACCCGAAACTTCCATTTACAAAAATGTGCCTTTGGATAACAAGATTGACTTTAGTGGTCAGAATCAAAGCATAGAAAATTTGAAAGTTCCTAATAAAAAAATGATAAGCAACAGTTCTTCGGATTCAGATAGCAGCTCCGAAGAGGAGAATGCGGACATAAATAAGAGCGTTTCATTAACGGGGGATGCCTTAAAGACGAATGCATGCAAAGGAGTAATCGGTAGTTCGACTGTTCAAAATTTAAGCAACTCAGTGAAATCGGCAATGACTCCACAAAAATCAAAGGATCAGAAAACTCCCGGTAAAAGTAGTTCGCAAAAGTTGACCGCTCCATCGACAGGAGTTACTACACCAAAATCTAAATTTGCAACAAGTGCTGCATTAGGCTCTACGAAGAATCTCGATGCCTCCAGCACTTCAGACGATTCCAGTGACTCAGATACTGATTCAGATGACAGAAAGGGCAAAAATTCCAACTTTGATGCTGATTTGAACAAAATTACCACAAAAAAGAATCCAAATCTATCATTCAAGGCAACAAATGTTTCGAATTTATCCCAAACCCCGGATAAACCGTCAACTATATTAAAGTCTCAAAAAGAGACGCCACCGATTATTCCTCAATTACCTGTTAACACTAAAGAATCCGATAGTTCAGATTCTGACTCCAGTTCTGACCCGAAAAGGATTAAAACTGTCATTAAAACATTTAAACCTGCTGATTCCAAACCAGCTTCAAAAACTGCAGTCAATAAAATCGCTTCCAATTCCTTTGTGGCGTCTCAAAACAAGAAATCGGAGCCGGGAAAGTCCACTACATTAGCTGCTTCATCAAAGAGTCTTCAGGAGTCAGTTGATGTTTCAAGTGACTCAGATTCGAGTTCAGACACGCAGGATGGTGAAAATGGCAAACCATCTCCTATTGTCCAATCTAAAAAGACGCCTACTGCCTTTAAAACTCCTGCATCGGCATCTAAATTGGCAGAAAACAAGAAAGCTGAGGTGGTACCTGACAAAAAATCAAAGATATCCAAGAATTCTAAAATATCGAAGAGTGTGTCAGTTCCTCAAAAAAACTCTAAAAAGTTGATCAATCAGCCAGAAGGAGATCCAGCTCCAGCTCCTCAGAAATCCCAATCCGTTTTGTTCGATACTTCCACAGGATCCGAAGATGATTCGAAAAGTATTGGTATTGGAGAATCCGATAAAAAGGGTAGCGTTCCATCCAAAAAATTTAAGCCTTCTGTCAAAGGCGGGAAAACAGAGATCGGCGCAAAGGGTCAGGTTTCAGTTAGTAAAACTAAGCCTCTCCCTCCAGGAGTGGCTGTAAACAATGAAGTATTGGGCTCCAGTTCGAGCGATTCAAGTGATGAAGGAAGCGAAGGTGATCAAGTCAATAATCGGGAATCCAATATAAGCAAAAGCTCAAAGACCGAGCCCACTAAATTAGAAAAGAGTTCGAATAAAACCAATCAGGATGTTTTAACCAATGGTGGAGACGACACGTCCGCCATAGGTAAACCTAAAAAACGTAAAAAGGGTGCTGATGACACAGCCACTCAAGATTTTGAACCCAAAACTGACAAACCATCTTTTCGAAGAATTAACAATAATATAAACGAACTTCCCGAAGAGTTAAGGACCAATGAATTTCAGCCAACTACAAGCAATGCTTCAGGAATCCACGCTTCAAAAGCCTTTAAGAACGTCCAAGGGAAGGATTTCAAAAGAGAAAAAGGTAAAAGGAAACGGGGGTCGTTCACGCTAGGTACAATTGATACTTCTGCCAGATCATTCAAGTTTAACGACAACGAATGAAAAGAATTTTTAATTTTATACTTTTAAAATATCTGTTTGTTATAAAGCTGATTTAAGTTCATTCACAATCAATAAAATTAAAGGGTTTACATACGAACACTTAAACTGTTTTTTTAGATGGAGTTTACTTTTTTTAAGTAGGCAATAATATGGGTTCATCGTTGTCCAAAAATGTCTGGAAACGCTTGTTTTTAATCCCCTTATTGATGAATGATTTTCGTTTCACCTAAACTAGACAAAAGATATAGGAAGTTTCTCGTTTAAAATGGAATATTTGTCAATTGAATTGGAATAGTTTCATAAAACTAAGAATAAAAGGAAATGAAATATTTTTAATCAAAATCTAGGTATTGCGATTATCAATCAATTCCGTTTTTTCTAAGGCAATCGGGGAAATATTTTTCCATGTGTTCGAAATAATTTGTCAAGTTCTGTGCCGTGATTATATTTGTTGTGGTTTGGATTTGATTCATTAAATCATTTTGGAAGTTTTGTAGGAAACTTCTCACAATACATTTACACTGAGAGATCATGTTATCTATTGGATTCAGGAAAGGGCTGTAAGATGGTAAATAAAAACTTCATTGCCCCAAGCTGTGATCAAACTTTTTATCGACGCCCCTTTATGAAAAGGGACATTATCTATTATGAAAACCACGTTTTTCAGCTGTTTATCATTAAGAATATTCATTACATTTGGCAGGAAGTTTATGTATAGGTCATTATTAAACGTCCTTTCTGAAACCTTATAGAACATAATCGAAGTTCTGGATATTGCAGAGCAAACTGTTATGTTCTTGAATTTGATTTTTTTGATTTTTTCAGTTTTATCTCCACCAGTTGCCCGTCCATAATTTCCCCTTATCGAAACGTCAAATCCTGTTTCATCGATAAACAGGATGAATATATTACTGGCGGAGTAATCGAGGTATTTGATGACATAATCATGTCTTTCTTGGATTGTGCTTGGAATGTGTCGTCGTTCTTGAATAAATTTTATCTTTTTAAACGAGTAATTATACTGTTTTTAAATATCGCGTTACTGTGTTCTGACTTATTCGCATGTTTGTGGAATTGAAAAATCGATCTGACAAAGTTTCTAGAGTGAGAGAGCAATCATCTTCGACGATGTCTCACAAAATACTCTCTTGACTGCTGTTTAATGATTTGCACGATTCCCGACCTTTGGTGCTCAGGCGGTTTTTCCTGATATCTGATATTCTTTCCATATCCAATGAATTGTGGATAAATCAACATCAAACATTCCCGAAACTGCAGTTAAATAGTTATTGTGGGATATTGTGTTGATTATATGCTGGCGGCACTCGTTTTATATGGTTTTGTATGTTCGTCTTCTATTCGAATTTTCTGACAATTCTGGAACATTATTATTTACCTAGTTTTTATATTTTTATTTACTTCCGTTTTTAATGATAAATATTTTAATTCAATTGACAAAAATTCAAATTCAATTGGCAAATATTATATTTTTATCGAGAAACCCTGTAAATAAGTTCTAACGAACAGTTTCCAAAATTGCTTAACGATCCTTTATCAGTAAAAGAAAAATCACTTTAAAACCAGCAGAAAACGTTAGGTTAATGACAAGTTTTACACGTTTGAATAAACATATACGTCACATTTCCCAAATTCATTCAGGACCCTCCTCCTCATCCCAAATTGTTATTCAGCCACCA
The DNA here is from genome assembly GCA_000827895.1 of Thelohanellus kitauei. Taxonomy (NCBI): domain Eukaryota; kingdom Metazoa; phylum Cnidaria; class Myxozoa; order Bivalvulida; family Myxobolidae; genus Thelohanellus; species Thelohanellus kitauei. The sequence continues at coordinate 16,871 of JWZT01004076.1, forward strand.
AGTTGAGAGTCCCTGCTTTAGACAATAAGAAAGAGAAATTGATATCATTTTTGGCTGAGTTTTGAGTTTCTTAAACTATTAAATGTCGTATGACTTATTCATCAAGAAATTTAACGTGCATTATGCTACTACTTAATCTTCCAGATTAAAAGGAATGATTATAATTTATTTAAATTAAATAATGATCAAATGAAATCGTATTTACATGAAAATTGCTTATCATTGCCATATTTTCCGAAATTGAATTTTTTTCAGAATTAAAAAATATTTTTAAACGCAGACAAAAGCCGTACTTTCTAGTTTATAAGCTGCGGCTTTTTTCCCCATGATTTGAACAGTGTGGCTTATACAACGGTGCGGCTAGTATATGAAATTTTACCGTTTACTGTACTTTCCTGACTATAATACATGGGGTTTTTCCAAAGATTTGAACTCTGTGCCTTATATAAGCGTTCGCTCTATACACCGAAAAATACGGTAACTTTTCTTAATGAACCCGTGAACCTGTTTAGTATCGAAAAGTGCTTTAGCGCCACTCAAATTCCCACAAATTATGATTTTGAAGATTCACAATCACGTTCATTTCATCATCTGATAAATCTGTACTGCTACATGAGGCTATTTGATATTGAACAACTTCCCAGGTTCATTCAATAAAATTTTTATGCGCACCTGTTTGAAAGTCTAAAAGTGTCACTGTGGTTTTCTCTCAAATGTGTGCTGTGATTCCACGTACATTTATACGGACCAAAAGAACCTGGTGGTCAAATGGAGCCCGAAACATATAGTTGTGGATAATTTATAATAATTTTTCATCTCTTATATCTGGGAATTTTACAAAAAATATTCGACGGCATCTTGTTCGTTAAACACAATCAAGAACCGAAACTTCTTCAATAGTGTGTGGTCAATCATTTTTTTACCGTTTTTAGTTCAGAGGAGTGTGCCATACGCAATTTGAAAATCGATTAAATCAACCTACCTCTATCAAAATATCTCACAAACTTTTAGATTTGATTTAGGTGATTTTGGATGTCCTCTTAATGCTTAATTTTGTCTCTATAAGATCAAAACACACAAAATGTAAGGTAAGAATCAAAATTTGGCTATTTAAAGTACATTTATTGAAAATTTGTATATTTCCCCAGATGTGCTGATGAAGTCTGCACTGGTTTAGGGTACATCCTAAATGTTTTTTTTAAACCCAGGTTTGAATTGTTACACTTAAAACACACCCGGCGGTTGAAGCCTATTATAAAGGCCCCCTTAAACACGTGATTAAGAGATAAAACTATAATCACACGCTATTAAGTTTTAAGCCCATTTAATTGTTTCCAAGTAAAATAATTTTCACCAACTATATCGTTATTTTTTGTTTATATTATATGGAAAATGATAGAAAACATTAAAAAAACGTTGAATAAAAATAAATAACTTCTCTTAGCACACTGATCAGAGGAATGGTTTCGACCACATTGCCATCGTCCTCAAGGGAATATGGGATGGTTTCATGGAGGAATTGGATATTTAAGGGCATTCTAGGTTCCGTCTATAGAATTGGTATGGGCCCCGGTTTCTGAATAGCTGATAGTGTTATTGTGATTAATGGTGAGGTGTGAATAAAATTCGTTAAGGTTATGATATGACTGAAAACACTCGGTCATTATAATAGACTCTGGAAGTATGTCTGCATATTATGCAAAAAATGTCTCCTATGTTCTATCCGGGACCTCTACAATAAATAATTAAAGTTCATCAGCTTTATCACCCGCCAATAACCCATATCCCATTCACCGAATGCCCCCTCTAAGGTTTGTTCGTGCCCATCCTTGTTTCATATATTTCTACGACCACGCTCTCTCCCCAAATTTTAATATTTAAGTGTCAATGAAATCTAGACTATTGCAGACCAAATACCAACTGTTTTATGAACTTTTTGTATGGGTGATTGTGGATTTGCAACGGCCTGCGTACATTTATATTTTATTATTATTTGCACTGGAGAGCAAAAAAGTATATAAGCATCCTAACACTTATATTGCAATTTACATTATTTGAAAAATATAGTACCGAATACACGGTGAAGGAATCTACATTATTTTCTTGAACATCCTCAACTCTTTGATGAAAGGTGGAAATTTGAAAAGCCACATTTCATACATATCTGCGTAAACGCGAGTATACCACATCCCACCAGATAATTGATGTTGTTTTATTCACAGGCAAAGATATTCAAGAATTTTAATGGGTCCCATCATAAAAACAACAACAAATCTATTAGAATCGTTCTTATTTGCCTTAAATGATATGTTCAATTTTAAACTGTGAATATGATATTATTGAGCAAAAAATTTGAAATGTTGAAACATCTAATAAGCATGGCTTGATATTAATTGGTAATTAGATTGAAATTAAGACTGGTTCGATTAACTTTAATGAGATCGAATTAAAGTATTAAGGTGGTCTTCATAATAGACTTGCTCCGATACTAATTTTTCGTATTAGATTTTTAAGAATTATTTGAGATTGATTGACACAATACACAAATTTCTATCAAAGCAATATCAGAAAACCAAATTGAATCGAACAAATACCTACTTGAGGAAAACCCTGTTTGGTTGAAAAACACTGTTTCGCTGGTCATATACTCTGGTAACTGAAGGGATTTTGTTAAACTGCATCCTCACAATGGAATCTTAAAGTAGTCTAATTTGGTCGTAAACCGTGTCTTGAGACCCTTTAAATGATTATAATTTACCCTTGAAAATTGCCCGTGCGATATAATGTAAAAAATATTACTGGAATTCATTTTCATGAATAACGATATTGGTCGTCATAGTTAACGATATTGGATGTAAAACCCGGTAATTTCAAATAAATATATATCGAATCGTTGTATTAAAAGTTGAGGAACTACAAACAAAAACTGTGACATAATCAAATAATTTGAAATTTGTCGATTTTTTTTAATCATCGTATCATTATAAGGAACAATCATGATAATTACAGTCAACCCTGTCTAATTTCCCCCCTGGCTATTTTTCAACAACAAACAAGTTTCTTTGAATTTTGACTATGATTAACATTTAATTTACATTTTCATTTAAATCGTCATGCTCAAAGAAATATTTAAAAAATACCAAACACTAACCTGTGAATGAAAGAAAAAAAATTGTTGAGTATCTTGAATAGATGCCATCAAAAACCTTATCATAATTTGTGCCCTTGGTTTTTAAATTCCTCTATTAGAAGATATATCTTCAACGTCAACATGTTTCTATCAAAAAGCAGCCAAAAATAAAGATAACTCCCCCAAATAATCCAAACAGATAAATGTACCAACTAAAGTACGTATGAAGAATTAAATGCAAAAGTCTGAAAGACTATAGTTGACCGAATCTTGAAACTCATGTTATACCGAAAAATGTTTAAAAACAGCAGTTGCACCATCCAAAAAATTTACAAATATAAGAATAACATGACTCAACCAATAGAAGATAGTTTGTCGATAGCTAGTGATATTGCTGGGTTAGGATTCAATGACGTAGTGACGATTGATAAGTTTTTAGATTATTTTAAAACATTCAAATCGTTTCTTCTAAACTCGAAAGAAACAAAATTGAACGTATACATCGACCTAAGTTATTTGAAATATTTATTACTGGGCAAAAGGGAATGAACTAGAATATTTCAGTATATTTTATGATAACTAAATGATTTTTACTACATTTAAACAATATTTTTTAACCCTATTTATTTTTCAGTTTTTCAAGATTATTGTCCTCTAATTTCTGAAAATTAGACAGGGTTGAGTGTAAGCAAGATTGGTCATTATGTTAGCGCATCCTCTGTATGATGTCGTTTTTTGACTGTTCACCTGTCTGATTTTGTATATAAAAATCAGTACCAGTCATCAATGATACAATTCTTGGCACATTAGCCTCTAAATATTAATAAATTCATCTGACTAAATTACACACGTTCTCACCCAATGGAAGATTCCAGCAGTTTATTTTTATTTCTACGAAATGGTCGCTTAAATTTCAAAAGTAAAAATTAACATAATTTAAATTCTTTTTCTCGGTTATGTGAAGATGAACATATCAGAAGTGCCAAGAAAATTCCGGATCACTTTTAGTGTGTCTTGCCAATAAGTTTGAGAATGTCATAAATTCGGTGGGTATTTGTCAAAGAACAAATATTACCTCGTTTTTAAGCACATTCTATAGAATCAGACGTTTAGCTGAATTTACAAATCATTTATGGAAGGATTTGGAAATTTTTTTACTCGTGTAAATAGTAGTTTGTCGAATCGATTTGATTCGTCAATTAAAGTTTTTGGGATGAAACTCGCAATTCCTTAATCGGAATAAGATCATATGTTAGATATCAAAACTATATTATCACGGCTTGCAAAGATCCATGAATGGAATGTGATATTGCATTCTGCATTGTAACATTTGATTTGGATTTAGAGTTTCAGATAAATGGAAAAAATGGTTAAACTTAAGATAATGACAGCAAGTTTTTCATCGATTAACACAAAATATATGTTAATTATAACGTATATGTGGAACTATAAATCATTAATTCTAACGGGGTAACCGTAAAACAAGGCTCCAATATCTGTTCCCGCGCGCACATTTTGATGTTCAGAATGAGATTACCAGATTTATTTGAAATTTTAGCGACAACAGAATCTACAATCGAATACCATAGGGCCAACCATTTAATCTCCGAGAAAATGAAGTGCCAAAATCGTATATGTCTCATGAAAAAACCAAAATTCCAGAAAGAAAATCGTCAGACGAAGAATTTCGCTGTCACATACAAAAGTGCCTTCAGAGTCGATCTATCGGACATAATTTTTTTGCCTCGTCTTAAATTCCTCTGAAAAAAGTTGTTATTCATACTTTTATGGTCAAAAATGTACCCACCCCATATCACGGAAGAAGCCTATTCATATTCTGTACCTAGAATTGTTGACTGGCCTCGCTTCTGAAGAGATTTAGAAGTTTATTACTTTGAAATCAATATGTCAACCAAAATTGGAGGAGATGGAAAATAGTTTAAATAGACGAAAGTCCACTAGTCAAAAGAATATATGAAAAGAGGCGATTATTCCAACAGAAGTGGATGTTTGGAGATATTGAGCGAACAGAGAATGGTGAAAAACGTGTTTTTGTCGAAATGCTTGAGAATAGAACAAAAAGCACATTGCTTCCGAATCATACAAAGAAGAATTAGGCCCTATACGAGGATAATAAGAGATGGGTTGAAGGCCTATTCAAGGTTAGAGGAATAAGGTTATATACATGAAGTTGTCATTCATGAAGAATTGTGATGATCCTTTTTTACCACACGTTCATGCACAAAATCTTGAGAATATGTGGCATGCTCTTAAAAAGTTCTTAAGATAACACTCTACATATAAGGCTCCACATGAGTACGAATACATCGCGGAATTTTTCTTCAGGTGACAAAAAAAAAGATGCTTTTCAATCATTCCTGGATTTGATAAAAAGAAAATATCAATTTAATTAAAGATAGGAATATCCCTCGCATTAGTTTTAATGATTCTATGTTAACTTAGTGGTTTTAATATTTTTTAACTTTGTTTTTATGACACAATTTCCACACTTATTACTGACCTTGTGATGACGCATATATTTGATTGTGGCTGTTGCGAATTGAGGGGTTTAATTTTCACGAAGCATATATAGAACTATTTTTCATTAAAAAATACACCAATTTAAAGAGAAAGAATGTGTAACAAAAAAGATAAAAATCCCGTAGTATCAAACAAAACAACTTACATTTATATTTCCTTCAATTGAACATGTAACAAGCCTTATATTGCCATTAGCCCGCCATTATCCTCATTAGTTTGTTTTTCAAGCAAATATAAATTAATTCGAGATCACAAAATTTAAAGTCCCATCACTTTTTACACGAATATTTTTGCTACGCGCGAATTCGACAGATAGAAGAGGTGTAAAATGGTGTGTTAACTCCTCTCACCAGTATGTCAGATTAAAAGTAATAATATTTTTATAGTTATATTATACCATAGAATATAATTAGTGGGGAAATACTGGATGTGGTTATCTTAAGTTTTACCGAAAAAAATATTCAAAATTAACCAGTTTTTTGAGTTACTTATTTGGCAAAAATTTCTTAAAGTCAAAAATAATGACAAATTAAAGCGAAACCAAATGTTTATGTCCCAAAAGCTCGTCTTTTCATTTAAATTCGAAAAGACAAAATTACTGGATACAATATTTTTTGCACGCACTGTACAATGACGGAAATTTTGATTTTCCTACTACTTAACACAGAATACCATAAAAAAAGCAAAGAAAACCTTTCCCCAACTTTAAAATCGACAATAACCCTTATTTATCAAGCATGGAGGTGTCAAATTTTTAACTTTGGTGTTCTGAACTCATTTTTCAGAAACTGATTAATTCATGCGCATATCATACCACAGGCTGCTCTCAGCCATTTTAACATCTCACTCAAGCCATTATCTGTTTGTGAATTCAAGTTTGCTAAACTTATTTTACTTCATCAACATATGGCAAAACGAATAGGACAAAAAATGTTATGTAAGCTCCAAACTCAGAAACGGAGTGTTGTAAAAGAAAGGCTTTTAAGATTGTCTGTAGTGTTGTATCAACCTATTGATGCTGTTAAGAAGCCGGACTCCATCATTTGGAGCTCGATTTAGTAACAAATTTGTGGATAGACAAATGATTTTTGCCCCAAAGAACGTATCCAGTATTCGAATTGTGAAATTTAGGAAGGTTGAACATCTTTTTGAGAATGAACTCTTCTAATCAAAAATGCTTTCAAGAATATTTGGGCTGTGTTTGATTGGAATAAATTCTCAACATTATAGCTAGCCTAAATTTTGAAACAAAATGTCACACAAGTTGTCCATACTCGCTCATAAACTCATGTTAGCCATCGTGAAGAAACCTGGTGAATTTAAGATTTAAGAGAATTCGAAAAAATGATCAAAATAATTTTATATTACAATTGAGATTATATAAATTTATTCAAAATGATAAAGAATTCGTCTATTTTATCTTTAAGTTTATGCATCTTTTTGTCATTCGACAAGAAATCTGTCAAAGTTAAGTCAAGTTTTTTAGTTTTCGATAACAGAAAAGGCAAAGCGAAAATGATTTTAAAACGGCTTTTTTGCCTTGATCCTAGTTCAGACATCATGGGTTTAATTCATAAATCAACCAAAACATGAACTCATAATTTTGAAATGAACCCACGGTTGTTTTTTAATCAAACGTTTACGAACTTGGAGTGTTGATATTCATCTAGTTCAGATATTCGACATCTTTCAAAGTGGAAACCGGCTCTACAACATAATGAATCTTTAAGCCATTGTAAATGATGACACAATTTCTAATTAATCAAAGGTAATGTTGATGGACTAAAAGATCTTGATTTTTGAATAGTGATAAAAAAAAATTAACCATTGTTTAAAATATTTTGACTATAATCGCGTGGTAAAAATTATGATTTATAAATTAGGTTTGTTTAAAAGTTGAGCTCCTACCGAATTGACCACTTGTGAATGGAGTTGAACTCGAAAACTGTGGAAGAAAAACTAGAGACAGCATCCAGTATAGAACTAAACCTCCAAAAATCAATGTCAGCAACGTCTGATATCATGGATGTGGTTGACGGTCCTTACGTTATCAAAATTGAGAAAACGAACAGTAGATACATGGAACACGCTGATGAGTTCAAAAAAATGGTTCAATGCGTCTCAGACACATACAATCTTTTTCTTCAACCTCGTCTAAACCACTCCAAAAACCTGGAAATCGGGTATAAAAATTATGGTCCCTTCTCTGACAATCGTGCTCGGTTTATATAAACTGAGACATTTTCTTCTCGGCAAAGCATGTCGATTTCGATAAATGACAAGATCCTGGGCCAACTGAGTCTCGATAATAATTTTATGGATTCTTTATGCCATAACATGTCCGTGACGATTAGTATTGATAAAGCAACTTGTTCTCTAGTAATGGAAGGTGGGCCATGGTCTCTCGCCTTAGTTTCCAGGGAATTTAACCATTACATCGCGTGTCACTATGATAGGGAATTGTTAACGCTGGACATTCCCTTCGTCTTTCACGAATTTATAAGAGGACATGCCTCTAGTGATATAAACAGTATTGTCGAGTCCGCCTGCAAATACGTTACTGTTGATTTTGCAAAACCAAAACGAAACAGCATTCTCATCGCTGGAATCAGAGAATGTGCTGAGAGAGTGCGTAATCTAATTTTGGAAAAATATAGGCACTGTGATGATTTTGCTGCTTCCATCAAAGTCGATCCTAAATACTATTCGAGGTTGATTGGAAAAAAGCATCAGCCATCCAAAAACTTCAAACCGAAAATGAAGTTATGTTGAAATTCCAGACCCCGTGGAGGATGATATTATTTGGATTTTTGGGAACGAGAATAATTGTTTGTCCGTGTTTGAACGCATAAAGAACTTAGTATCGAACTGGGATACAGAAGTTTATGAAGAAATCGCAATCGACAGCCGCGTGAAGTGGAACTGTTAAATGCCCGATCATGCCACTTGTGTAAGAGCATTCCATTGACATTCATGGCAGCACAAATAGATGTATTCCTACTTCGCATATTTGGGACGACATGAATTGCTGAGGATCCTATTTTTGACCTACAATGCGAGGTTCTCATTGAAATATTTAACACACATTCGTCGATAAATATAAACTGATGTTCTCTAAACGATTGTAATAGCTCTAAATATCTGGTTGCGTATCTTTCTCTGATATTTAGAGTGCTCTCGTTATTTCGTTTCTCTAGAATTATGGACACGCGTTTCCATGAATTTATGAAATCTTTGAAGAATCCTGTCTACTGTACTCTTCCCCACCGAAATATCCATATCTTCCTGGACTTGTGTGACAATTGTTCTAGGACGAATGCCTGAATTATCATCTACCCACGACTTTATCATTTCGTTTTCGTCTTCATTAAGTTTCTCGGGTTTAATGTAACCCCTTTTGTTGGAATCTATTCTTCCACTTTCATTAAAAATTTTTATTACCGAGTTAATCGAACTCATAGCAACTCCGAGAACAATTGAAATTTCACTTATTTTTTGGCCTTTTTGATAGGCTTCAATGACTCGTTTCCTGTCGAGATCTGAAAGTTTATTATTTGGCATCAAAATTTTCTGGCGAAAATGAACTGGAAACCAGGCTGTAATCACATGGAGGTGCTCTTAAATATTTTTTGGCGAAAATGAGTGGGAAACCCTGTAATATCGAAATCGGGGTAATCCCTCTAGCCACTCGCACATCCCAGAAACATTCTAAAAAACAGATGAAGAATTGAGGCTAATAAAAAAAATTTGGGTTATCTTTGACGATATATTCTTTTTAAAGTATATATTGAAGCTTCTTTCTATATTAGTTTAGTTATTTTTTTAAATTAATCCTATTTCTATCACGCTTCATTTTTATGACCACATTAGGCTACTGTATACCACGTCTGACTCTTACATATCATGTTTTACCCTCATCAATTTTTCAATAAACATGGACTGTGTTCCACGTATGCTCAACGATTAGTTTGTTGTTCTCATAGGTTTCAAATTTTTGCTCGAATCTTCAAGGGATGCCTCAACAGCGAAAAGCTTATACAGCAAATAATTCCTGATATGAATAAAGGAACCTGGTTGAATTTTACTCTTTGAAGTAACCCATATTATAGATGTGAATTAAATTTATCGCCTCTTACAATAGATCGGTTTTTTATGTAAAGTTAAGCACTAATCAAGATTGACGTATTTTTTGTGATTATCGAAACTTTATAAGCTGATTTTGAGTCGTGGCACTGCTTAGTTTTCCCTGTATTGACCTATGATCACTGTTAATATCAAGCATACTTCTACAATCTTATCGATGGGCAAAAACTCAGGTATATCTACTCTAACCACTGTTTTGATATCTTTGCTGTTTCAAGCAACTTTTTGATTAAATGAGCCAATGAGTTCTCTGGCTTGTAGCCTGAGAATAAATGGGGGTTCCAGTGATGCAGGGAATAGTAGTTCTAATTTGACAACCGACCATATACAGTTTTTTATGTGATTCTGTAGTCATAACCAATAGGTTATTAATTCTAAGCTGTCTTACAAAATAAAATGTTTGAAGGTGACCTGTGAGCTCAAATTAACAGCCACTCCAAAGTACAATGTTTTATCTCATAAAGAACTTACTTCGTTCAAGAGCGGAGTTTGTTGTATGAAAAGAGATGTTTCGTTTATTTCAAATGAATTTTTTATTAAGTGCCACGATCAATTGAAATTCATGAATATTAGAAGAATAAATGAAGACAGTACTTTTAAGGAGTAATACACGTATAAAAGCACACATAAAATTAAATGAGCCTAGGGTATCATTAGTTTGAGGAGTTTATAAGGTAAAATTAAGATAGGAAGGGAGGGCTAGAATAACACCTACCTTTTTATCAGGTCTCTAGCAGGTTTTGGTGTCTCAGCCACAGATTTCTACGTCATTACATTTAAAACAGCTGACCAGATGGGGTAGAAAGGACGATGAAAAATTATTGGTTTTATCTTGAAAAGAACAGCCTTCCTGTTCTTCAGCTCCAACAAGAAAGGTTATAGACAGGCATCGGATTGACCGTGATGTGAGACGGAAAATCCAATATGAGTCACATTTTTCACCCTAAATTAAAATAAAACAAACACACGGAAACTCATCAAAAAACGAATAGGAATTGATCTGAAATGGGGAAACTTGCTTTGTCTTCACCTGAGTCTCTCAAGATACAACTTATTTGGTTCAGGTTTTTACGGAGATTTTAATTTTTTGAGTTGTGAAAGAAAAAATTTCGTTCAATGAGTCGGATGAGAGCCTCCTCAAAACGTTCGTTATGAAAAATGTAAGGGAGAAGGTCTGATGTATTCGGGTTTAATCAAAAATACTATCACAGATTCGCAAAAGTTTATCTACTTCAAAAAAATCTAAATACAGGGTTTTGTATTTAATATCACGCACTTATGCATTCTATATCGCGCACCTACATATATTAAGTTGATAAATAAAAAATCAATGGAAATAATACTTGAAGATACCATAAAATATTCGAGGTTTTGGGCTTTTGATATTGTGCGCAAAATTTCTTGAGGTTTTGATTGATTGATATGGCTCCTAAAAAGGACATGTAGATAGGTTAACGACGAATCATCGTTCAAACGGTTTATAAAGAAGGGAAAAGTCAAAGAGAAGCTGGAAGAACTTTAGACATAACCGAAAGATCTATAAGATCGACTTGTAAAAAAATTCGATCAGAGAGGTAATTTTGAGGCTCAGATACATGGTAGAAATAGGCCTTCTGGATTGACACCTGAGATGATCGAAAGAATCAAATCTTTAATAGAGGACAACAACCCATATACCATAAGTTTTCAACCTGGGGGTTGAATGACAATTTTTTGGGGGGTCGCCAAAGAATTTGGAAAATGTGACGTATTTATTTGAACGTGTGAAACTTATCATTGAACTAATTTTTTCCATTGGTATTTAGAATAATTTTTCTTTAATTTTATTTGAAATAAAGATATTATAACCAACTAAATCATTTTGTTTTCCACATTTTTATTTGTTTCAGCATAAAAATATTTTATCTTCAATACTTACATCCAATTAAACGGGTTGGCGTTTCGTAACTTTACGCAAATGCTGGATCATAAATACCACAGATTATAGTTATTTGATGAAATTTTCAGCAATCTCTTACACTATTTAAAAGCCTGCCGTTTTGAGTAATATATTATATTTCTACAACTTTTTAATTCAATACCACATAAATCTATGCATTTTAAAACATCTAAAATCGATTTCGCAGGTACGATAATATATTTAAATCGTGGAAATATTTTAAGTTATTATAATTTATATAAATTTAAACTTTAGAAAGGGAACTTGGCCTTAAAATTTTATGATCTTATTCACCACAACCCAATCCAAATGAGTTATTCTTTTAAATTTGGAACCAAAATATCAAAAAAATATTCGTCAAACTCTGTAAATTCATTGAAAAATATAAATATGGCTTAATACTTATAAAATCTGAGATTTGAAAGGATGGGTATGAAAGGCTCTCTCATATTTAGATAGATCCCTTGATGGGTTGAAATTTATCTAAAATATCAAATTGTATATGTTTTCAATTTTTAATATATTTATGTTTTACGGGAGAAACTTAGATTTCTACTTTATAACGTCGTGATAAAAACGAATTTTAAATAGAAAGGTTAGTAGTTGGTGTTACTTAAGTTTATACATATGGACCTGTGTTATTTAGTAAGAATTCCGCCATATTACGGGCAGACTACGTTAAAATAGTTATATTATTTAATATATCAAGAATAACACATGAAAAACAACATGAAACCTACGAATGTCAAGAAAAGAAAGTAAATGGAAAATTATTTACGCCTTGGATTCACTTCAATAAATACATCTGGAATTGAAAAATCTCAACCCGTTATTTGTGGCGATGTTATATCCCCCGAATCTATGAAGCCGAGCAAACCGCAACGTCATTTTGACATGTCATCCGAACTTTTTGAACGAGG
>JWZT01004076.1:70860-91375 GCA_000827895.1 Thelohanellus kitauei
ATATGCCACGTTTAACTTTTTACATGCAGTTAGTTTATCCTCTCCTATACGACACATGTTTCGTGCATGTATCACCAAAAATAAACCTGAAGAAATTAATTAATGTATGTGATTGTGAGTACTTTCAGTGTTCTAGTTAGGATATGCAAGTTAAAGTTAGAGTTTATCCATAAATGTTAAAAACGTTAATAAATCCTCAATCCCTCTAAAATTTAATTTCCAAAAACCGTTCAGTCATCAAAACTGCCAGACATGGCCTTGCTTTGTTGAATGTCACACCGTTTATGTCGAACGATTTTTAAATACAAATTCTGAAGTTTTAACAGACGATAGACACCTGGGACGTTCACACATTTTATTAAAACCATATATACAAAAATTATTGAATATCGTAGATCTAGTATTTCTTTCATCCATTAATTTATTTTTTACTTTTATATTTTCATTACATTATAAAACTCGTGTTCACGAAACTTGGTTTCCCATCAAACTAATCGATTGTATCTGAAACGAACTTGTAAATCAAGTTATATAAGTCTGACATCTGGTGACTCAAAGTCATCACAAACTTTAAACATTACATGAGAAAATGCGCTTCTTATGCATCGTTCACTGAGTAATACACAATATTACTTTTACATAGGGTAATCTATCTTTCATAATGATTTTTACGTTGAAATTTACATCGACGCGTGCGTTCTAGATTTCATGTGGTAATGGGTCTTACGTGATAAGACTGATACTATATATGCCTTGGTTTGATAGAAATAGCCGATGATATCCATCGGTGTCATCTAATAAAACGAGGTATTGCTTTCACTTATGAATTCACAAATTTCGTATGATACATGCTGATTCATCATTTTTCTTCAAATTGTGCGAAACGGGACAGATGCATGGGTGGTTTATATGGAAAAGCCCTAAATAATATTTGTAACAGTTAAAAAAATTATATAAATGTATTTCTGATGTGCGATTTAGGATGAAACCCCTGTAAGAAGCGGAGTGGTGAATTCATAGATGTCAGAAAGACCTTACAATAGAGAGCTGTATGGGTTTCCTCTTGTTTCTCACCAACTTTTTTTCGAATCATTCAATCTAGAGAGCTAAGTGATGGGTTTTATTAAAGGCCATGTATGATTCAAATTAGCGAAGGTGTCAATGGTTTATTTTTTGCATTAAATCACGTGTTATACCTCCCTGCTCTAAATACATTAATTCATTGGAATAGGCATACAACAAAACAAAGTAATGGTTAAAATAGAGCAGACAAAAAATTCAGATGAACCGGTTTCTTCAATTAAAACGGTATGCAACCAGGTGACACTAGAGGAATGCATCGGACACTTCAAACATATGGAAACTTATATTGACCGATGCCTCAACAAAAAAATTATCGATTATTAAATTGTGCTTAGTTTAACCTGTTCATAATTTATAAAATTTTCTTACGACACATCTTCAATCTGAAGTGTTTCCAAACAATGCTTTACGTTTACTGTAAATTTGCTTTCGGGTGAATATTTTTTGGTGAGATGAGGCCTCGGTGGAGGCTGACTAGTTAGAGCGCCTTCTGCATGGTCAAAAGAGGAATATTTACCTAGGACAGAGGGTTCAGGTCTTGCGCGAACTCCTCTCAAGTACGTAACGATAAGCAGATGTCAATGGGTTTATTCGATAGACGAGGGTTGAAGGGTCTGTAATAAAGTTCCAAATCAAATCATAAGATTTTTAGTTTTTTGTTGTGTAGGGACTTTTTTTTCTTTTACCATTTAAAAAAAGTATACACTATTTAATGATGGAAAGATTCCTTCGCTAACCACAATTCACGGGTGTTTTCGATTTGTGTGATCTCGAATGAAAATCCTGTAACGAGGCCTTGACAACAGCAATCAATATGGTGACTCCAGTGCGGTCTTGGACGTTGTTGTACATTGAAAACAATGAGCACCCGAAGTAACAAGTGCAAATGAAGCGTTTGTTTCTCTCAAATTTGTATCATTTGTTTGAACTTGTGATAATAATAAAGAAAAGTTCAAAACAAAACAATGGAGTTTAAATCCTAAATATGATGGATGCACACCATAATTACCTTTGAGATGCATCATTTGCAAATTAAAATGTTTCCACACGTCAAACAAATCCATCATCGAGGAGTACAAATTTTACGAATTTTTCGATTTAATCCAGCTTTGTTGGCTTGGATTGACGATTTCGCGCATCCAACGATAATATGACCACGCAGCCAACTTAACGGTTACTATTTTTGAAAATAAACGCTTTCTCTTTTTGCTACGCTGTGTTTTGGACTCAGTTCCAACACTTCTGTACATCAGTCTCAGCTCTTGTATTGTACTTTATATTTTGCACATGATTTGTTTCATGCATTGAATTGCATTGGAAATATACAGATAATTAACATTGATTGAGTAATAGAAACAAATATTAACCAATATGTGTTGGATTAAACAGGAGTGCTTTTGTTGACATAATCCTGTTTCATCAATGCCAGCAGTCAAATCGGATGTTAGGTGGCCGACTGACTCATCCGGATACGTAATCGAAAGCACAATCGGTATTCATTTAATCTTGATTATCTCTCATCTACTTTCAATGTGCTAATATTCGGTTATGCAAAACCCAAATTTTTCGAGTTTTGATTGGTTCTAGAATCTGCTTAAAAACAAAACCTGTTTCTTCATTATATTAAGTACATTTATTTATCAGTTTCACTTCTAACTGACAACTTTTCGAGCCCGTTTTCAAAAGTCAACCATTTTACTATTTTTTGTTCATCTTGTAAAACGCCTCCGTTTTCGAGCATTAATATTGGGACCACTTGTTTCGTGTTCGTGTAACTATGTGACAGTTATGTAGAACGTGTCCATCATATCCATTTTTTTCTTTTAATTTTCGATACCACCAAACATTTTATGCTAACATAAGATTAATCTCTTCCCGTGCTAAAACGCATAGCTATTTCAATTCCGAACTTTCTGAGGTCGAATTTCAAGATTTTGACGATTTTTTTTGAGCTTCATCCATATGTCTTTTCACAGACACAAAATATTAAATATATGTGCTAAATCGTTACGCTGGGTTCTTACGGATGATTAGACCTGAAAATAGATATTAGAAATTCCGTTTCCATTCGAACGCCGATTTAGAGGACTTGTAACCCAATACACTGCTCACGTCGTATTTCCAACATTTCCTAACCATAGAAATTATCAAGATAACAAATATTGGGTGAATATGACCCAATAACCACCAGCAACGATTTTAGCACTTCCCTGATTGAAGCCTAATCCAGAGATGCTGCTCTAATTTTATTCCTTTTTTAACGATCCTTCTCTCACCATAAACGATTGCAATATTGGTGTGTCACAATTTCAAAATATTTCAACCCAAAGCCCTAGGATAACAATTAGTTCGATAATATTGGCTATGCTGTTTTAGTTAGAATTGTGCGAGAAGTATTGAACGTGCCAGATAGATAGATAGGCACCTTCGTTTAAATATCAACTCATTTCCACCACAACCGACCCTCTCATTTTTGAGATACCGATATCTGTTTGTTGTGGACAAAATGGAAACATGACCAAGATTTATTTTTGAAATCCTGGAGTGATATCCAAGCAAGTTTACCAAAACTTAAGCCATATTGCAATTGTTTAAGAAGTTTTTAACTTATCCACATTGGTGCATAGAATTGGAAAGATTACTTCATAATAACTGTAGTCCCTATTATCTATCTCGGTGCAGTGATTCCGTAAGCCAATGATAGATTATATTTGGTATAATAATAACTGGGCCAATTTTTGATTATTATTCGAATATTGGAACAACAGTTCCATTAAATAGTTAGTTGTCGGTACCATCTTTTGTTCTGCCGAGTTTTACCCTTATATCAATATGATTATCCATACATTAACAGTTGTCTCGATGATTAACTAATTTCCAAGTGATAAATATGAATTTACAGTCACATCAGAACCCCGCTTACTTTTATTATAGCAAGTTGAAGGTAATTAACGTGTATCCATTTTGTTTAATCAAATAACTTATTTTGAAAAGTTGGGATTTTTGATGGGATGGCTGTCTGCAATATTTTATTTCTACAACTTTGAATTTTGAATTCCATTCGTTTGTTTGGTTTTCCCAGATAAATTATGAAATTACATGGTATCTACGAGCTTAGAGTGACTCAGATTTTTCTGATCGTTTCAATTTTTCGCTAAAAATTAGCGTGTCAGTTATTTGAAATTTGGTTTTATGGCGTAATTTTAACACTTGCCAATCCGAATAACATTCATAAATCGCCATAAGCATGAATTAATTAAAGGAAGTGGAGCAACAGCAATCGTAAAGAAGGCATATTGTCCAACCAAAAAACAGTACGTAGGAGTCAAAATGATTTATTTGGATAAATATGACGTTTGTTTGGAATCGATACGGACTGAAATACAAGCTATGTATTTGTGCAACCATCAAAATCTAGCAAGATATTACACATCTTTTGTCGAAGGTAGTACGTTATGGATTGTGATGGAGTTGATGGATATAGGATCAGTGTTTGATTTGATGGCCAAACTTGAGATAAAGTTCGGAAAAGGTGACCCTCGCTCTCATTTGAACGAATCTCTAATTGTTGCAATCCTCAAACAAGTTATCAAGGGATTACATCACCTACACTCAATGGGTCACATACATCGGGATGTGAAGGCTGGAAATATCCTTCTAAATTCTGATGGTTCCGCTTGTTTGGGTGATCTCGGAGTGAGTGCCTGCTCCGATTTTTACGATAAGAAAAATAAAAGAAAAACTCTGGTGGGTACTCCCTGTTGGATGGCCCCAGAAATGGTCGATGAAACGATTGGATATAATCTTAAAGCTGATATATGGAGTCTTGGAATAACAGCCCTTGAAATGGCGACCGGGAGTCCACCTTATTCCAAATTCCCGCCACTCAAAGTGTTCATGCTTGTGCAATCAAATGATCCGCCTTCACTGGAATCGTATGACAACCCGAAAATCCAATTTAAGCACTACTCACGCCGGTTCAGAAACTTCATTTCCAAATGCTTGCAAAAGAACCCTAATTTAAGGTACAACTACTATTAATTAGGCCGGATACCAGACAACTACTAAAAATGAAGATATTCCAGAGTTCCAAAGTAATTGATTCACTCATCAGACTCAGAACCAGATATCCAAAATCTTAAAAGGCTACAAGAAGCTTTTGGCAGATTGCTCATTAAAAAAGGTACCTCACATCTTAAAAAGCCATTAAATGAGCATAGATTCCATGTGGGTGTCACATGTCAGGATATTTCATGGGATTGGCCCGATTCTTGCGATCCTGACAAGAGAATACTTCAAGTCAGAGATTCTTTTCCAGGATACCAAGAAAATGGGACATCCAAAGACATTTCTTGTCTCAGAACAGGTAAATAAGTTAACGAGCAAGCTGTGAACCCAAGCAAAAGAATATGTTTAAGAATTAGAAATCCTGCTGGAGAATTGAATGATATAAATTTCGATTACGATTATAGGAATGGTATAAGGTAGTTTTTAATGAAGATAACCCTGGCCAAGTTGTAGATGAAATGGTTGAAGGAAAGCTGATCGATGAGGTCGATATTGGTTGTGGTATGCGTTCTTATAACAGTAAACCATGCACTTCAAACAATTATTGACGATGAATCGATCGGTGAGTTAGTATTTAAACTGGTATAACTCTGACTTTAAAATAGAATTGCAAAAATAATGAAGCTGTAGAGAAAACGCTTATTGGTTTTGCAAAATTCTCAATCAAAATATAAGTTACTGCATTTCATATGAACCAAACTTTATCTCTGTAAATATTAGCTTTAACTTACTACGAATATCTTCACACTATCACTGTTTTTAAGAGCCTATTACTAGTTAATTGATAATAGATTGAAAATTTGTACATCAACCAGAATTTGGTAATGAATGATCCTGATAACCAATTATGGATTATGGCAGCTTGATGATAAACAGATAATTATGGTATTTTGTTTGAGCCTGCCTTAATCCACTATTAAAGCCTTTCAACCAGTTAAACAATAAATTGTTGTTCACATTCAAAAAGCGAAATTATTCAAAACTATCCTTATAATAATGGCTCTGACCTTGATAACCTAACAAGATTTTAACAACATATCACGATTTGGTGTAACGCAAAATGCGAAGGTGGAATGAACCTCCTAAAAAACGCCTAAAATTCACTCACGTTGGTTGATCTTACAATACGTAAATAGTGGATACAATTCAATTTTAAGTCATTTTTCATGTAAAACTGTTCCGTTTTTAGTTTAAACTATTAAAAATAAATGTATCCAATTACCCCATACCCCCTTCAGAATCATTCTTATCAAATTTGGACATTAAGTTTATATTTGTTTTAAAAAATGTTTTTTGGTTTTTTGTGTTTATGTCTTATGCTTACGACTATATTTTATATACTATTTTATAATTTTTTCACTCCGATGAGCCTTCTTTCTTATTTTTTTATTCACTAAGAAGATAAGAGAGATTTTAATCTTCCTTTGTAAAAATACAACACGATCATCACCATAATCGTTGATATTGTTTGCCATTTAAAAAACTTTACCCGCCAGCTAGATCAAAACTAAATGGGTATTCATACTTTTCTAATGATACATTATCATATTCATTTTAAAAAGTGGAGTGCTTATGTGCAGATTTAGGCGATTTTTAGGCGTTTCATTCGTACTACCCACAAAATGTACTGTATAAACATTAAATCCATCGACGCTCATCCGTTCATTCATTCATCTCGGAACTTAAGCTGAGATTTAGTCACCAGAAGCATCATAGAAAATATTTGCGCTTTCCTTTGTACCATCGCAGATTCCGATCCACTAAAGCTAATCGATGACATTATTTTGACACGGTAGCCAACGTAGTATTTAAATGACGAAGGATATCATCAATTTAACAGTAAAGAATCTTGAATTATGTTTTGATACAAGCTTCACGAAATGAATAATCCTCAGTTTTAAATTTACTAGAAATCCTTCGGTGTTCTCATAGATAAAATGATGCTCAAGGTCTAAATTCGTCAAATTCAGAAATATTTTAATTCGCGAATCTTAAACTATTTTCAGATCAGAATGTTGGAATCGTTTTACGTTGCACGTGACTCAAGTAGAAACCACAGGACATGACTCGATGTCTTAAGGACATTTTCATATTATCATCCTCAGACTTACACCAGCTGCAGCGTTGTTGATTTAGCATTCCTTCTTGCCAACAACGCTCCAATTTTCAAAATTACACAACAATATTGTTCAGGAAAACCTCATATAGATGGAAAAATAATTTATATGAACTAAACCATAGGTTCCCAAAGGGGGCGTTGGAGAATAAATGGGGGCGTGAGAAAATCAAGTGAAAAATATTTTTTACCATCTTGAAGAGAATCAACGAGGGTCTGATAACAAACAAATAATAATATTACATTTATAAACAGATTTAAATGATTCACTTATATGATAGTTAACTCCAACTAACCATACATTGAGTTTTATCAGGTATTCAATTCTTTTCTTACAGAATCTATTTATTTTCATCTTTGTTATATTAAATATAAACTTTAAGATGTTTTGACAATTCAAAGAATAAAATTCATGTGTTAGGAGTGCAATAAATATCAGTACGTATTATGCAGGAGTATAACAATCAAGATGACTCAATCAAAATTAGATAGAGTCCTAAAAGGGCAACATCAATGTTGATATGCTGGTGATTGATCGAAAGGCAAAAGAGAAGAAATTCACTAAATACTGATTCGAGTATACTGCAATGTTCGTTGTCCAATAACTACATTGATAGTAGATAATTTTTGAGAGTGATTTTGATCTCTTTTTAACATAATTTAATAAAAAAACTAATTTGCTTCTTAGGAAAAATATGAGACTTTTTTAGATGGCTTCATTGTCATTCCAGGTATTCCGGTAGCTTAGAATAACATTTATATAAATCAAAAGTTATTTTACTTTTTATTTTGTTTGAATTTTAAAAAAATTGCACGCGTGCGCGCCAGAATACGATACTATCGGAATACTTAAGGGGGGGGGGGGGCGTTGAAAAAAATTCCTCTCAAAGGGGGCGGTATCTTAGACACGCTTGGCAACCTATGAACTAAGCCATTTTTGTCTTCAGATAAATCACCTTAAAGTATCGAAAAAGCCAAGCGTCTAATCCGATGATATAACATCTACCGGTCCGAATATCCGATATAGACATTCAGAGGTTTTGTTTTTTCTTATTGTAAAACAGTAAATTATAAATTCGAGAAAGATTCTTGCTGTTAAATTCAATCCAATCTCGGTAAACGAGTGTTCATACCAAACTCGTGAATTTAGCTGCATATTCTCAAGACCTTAAAAGATAGAATGTCAATAAATTGTCATACTTATTAAATAAAACGAAACGTAGAGAACATTTGAATGTCGACATCGGAAATTCTGAACTGGCGAAACTGAAAGAATAATTAACATCGACTTAGACATCAATGTAAAACAATAAAGCAGATTTCACTAGCTTATCTCAACGTATTTAAGAACTGGGTTTGGGAAGGCTTGCTCGTTCACAAAACTTAAATTGATTATTTAGTATAAAATTTAGAGTTTAGGTCTTTTATGTAACGGTCTTCATTAATGATTAAATCTGCTCTTGATGGTCCAACTCCGATCGAAATAACTATGTTAACAACAAAAAACTTGGCTTTTTCAATGCTTCTTCCAGGAAACGTATAAGTTCTATTGCCTCTTTTGGTAGCTCTGAAACATTTTTGCAGTTCAATGTAGGAGTTTTCCAACCCTTTAAAGTTTTGTAGTTAACTGTCACGTCTTTAAGAAGATCCAAATCAGCTTGAATTTTAAACAATGACTACCTGGCACATGCCAAATTTCTCCTTTTGGGCCATTATACGAAACGCCAACCTTAATTTCTTCCAAATCATCTAACACGTCAAGCTTAGTTAATGAGATACTGATGAAACTATAGCATACTATGTGAGGCCGGCTACCATATCACATGAACGCACCATCACTAAATCCAGCCAACCACAACGCCGTTTACGCCCGGTGGTAGTACCATACTCATGTCCCACTTTACATAACTTCTCCCCGGTTTCCTATATGTAACTTGAATATACATCAAACAACTCGGTAGGAAACGGCCCAAACCCTACGCGTGTACAATAAGCCTTCATGATACCAATAATGGGCCCGATTCGGCTAGGTGGGATACCCAACCCAGTGCACACACCACCAATGCTACAGTTGGAGGAAGTGACAAATGGATAAGTTCCTAGATTAAGGAATCAACCAACCGAAGTCAATGTCTAGGAGATGAGAATTGGCGCCCTCTACTAGAACAGGCTCGGAGTCCATGAGTCCCAGTAAGTATTCAGTGGTATCCACCATCATAGGCCTGAGCTTCTTAGCGAATAACTGTTTAATAGGTTATAAGAACCTTTAGTTTTTCAAGCTCCGCGTCTAAATCGTGATCCATTTCAGGGTATCTAGAGTCAAATATGTCAAACTGGCGTTTGTAAGAGTTGTAAAGAAGCTTTACTTTGTCCTAAAAATAATAAAATGTGCACAGTGAACTTTTGTAAGTCGGACATAAGATCGCACATACGAACACCAGTTCTCGACACTTTGGAAGAATAGGCGGGACCGATGCCTTTCCCAGTAGTGCCTATTTTGTGGCTGCCTTTCAGAGTATCCGAAAGCCGATCGACGATTTGATGAAAGTCGAACACTTGTTAGATACGATGATACCAATGTGACAACGCTGTGATATAAACACTCGCGAACAGATTTCCAGTCGTGTGTCTGCCTCTATAGTCTCGATCTCAGATATCAATGAAGGGACATGAATGACCACGCCGTTTCCTAACAATGTCACACCCTACCAATGATCACCCGCACTCCGGGTCTTATGACTCCACTGATATCAAAGATTCAGTACCTCGGAAGAAGATGAAAGGCGAACTTATGTTCATCTACTACGACGGTGTGACCTGCGTTACTTCCTCCCTACTGTCAGCAACCACCAACCTGTGATCGGCATACGACACGAAACGTGTCACACATGCAATCAACGACTTTCCCCTTCCCCTCGTCTCCGAACTGTGTTCCAATTATGACAGTTGCTTTTCCTGGCACATGCATCAGCTTGTGAAGACCAAGTAGGCCTTGAGATTTTGCGCACAAAATAAGGCGTCGAAAAAATATACTATTTAAAGCGTTTTAAAGAGATGAAATATTTATGATTAGTACATTTTTGTTCTGTCAAGTACGATAAAATTATCACTTAACTGTCAGCGGCTCAAAATTTAATCTGAAAAACAATAAAAACTTCATGTGATATTTGACTCTTTCGTTTCACAAAAATACGCTGATTAGATTTTATTTTGTGCCTTAGCTTTCGCAAACATTATACCCTAACATTTAATCCAGTGATGGACAAACTAGACTTCATGTGACGGAATAAAATACGGAATTTCATGAATGGATTATCACTGTTGTTTTGATGAACAAAAATAGACGAATAACAATTTGAAAATGTGAAAAAAGGCCGGTGATTTGGGATCTGTGGTCTATTTTAAGACGGGCTTAAAATCTGTCTGTCGAATTTAAACAATAACCTAATACCCTAACAGCTCAACCAACGGATATCAGATAAAACCACGTCTTTTGAGAAAGGGGTTCTCTTCATGTTTCTTGATGATTATACCAGTCTCTCTCCTCAAGGATAACAAATGAACCCCATTATTTTCATATTGAATCAGATAGAGTTGGTACATTTAATTATTTGATGACGACGCTGTTAGATTATCAAAACCAGTGTAACTGTCGACAATGCATCCATAGCTTCCTGGCCTAATATTCAAGTGTTTTGAAAATGAGTTACAATTATCGGTCATTGAGAAAAAATTTTCCAACTTGGTCGAAAAGCAAAGAAATACAGTAAATGAGTAGTGATGTGAAACGTGACGAATTGACATTAAAACGATTTATATTGGATCTAAACAATATTCATACCAGAACACCATTAAATTACAGATCGAATACAAACGACAGAAAACGGTTACATTTTCAGAAACTCCATAGAAACTGTAGGTTAAGCCTGCGCGCTATTTTCCTATATTTAAACGTTAAAACGAGATGAAGACAAATTTCGATAATTTTTAACATGACTGAAATGGGGTTTTTGGCTTTGCCGGCTTCAGCAAATAAAATAGTCATCAGAATTCACTCAATTGGCCTGTGTTAATCTCAAAATCAGGATTCATATTTTATAATTTTACACTTCAAAATAGGCCATTCCGACGATACGAGATTCCTCCATGATGTGATGAAAGGGTTGTTTCATAGTTGATAATAGTTTTGAATATAATGTGGTTCACTGATTTACTGTGAAGTCCAAACAACTTTTCTTCATTTTGGTTAAGTCTCAACATACGATTTTTTCTGGCACACCTAATGGATCTAGAAGAAAAATCAACTTGAAACTGTAATACTCACCTCAAATCAAGGTTAACTGTTTACTTTATCAAAATCTTTGGACGTTTCGTCAAATTATAAGAACCCAGTATCTTGAGTACTAATTCGATTGTTTTTTTCGTGTATATTTTTCTGTCCGTACATCAAAAAATCAAATTTCAGGAGTGTCATTTCCTTCTTTCAAAGATAGAGCATTTCACGCTTCAGATTGCCTCCGAGTTAAAGATTGGAGACTGAAATGTTTTGGTTTGAAACCACATGTTAATTTCATACCAACCTGTGTTCAATTATTTCACATTTAAATCTATGTAGAGATTATTATATTCTTGACATTCTTTAATGAATTCACCCCCAGGTACCAAAGGTATCCCGATCGAAAACAGGGTGGATATAAGTTGTTTGGTAGATCATATGTTGTAAGAAAGTCGTAATCTACATGTTTTGAACTGATTGAATTTTTCGTAGAATATTAACATCAATAGCGTGTATCAATGAATTGAGTTAATAAACACGAGTTTAGTAACCAATATAGAGTAGAAGGGCATGATGACATATGAATGAGATCCACGAAATATTCAGTCTCCAACAGGAGATATTTTCAGTTAAAAACAAAGTAATTGGTATAAACTAACAGAGAATAAATGATCACTACAATAAAGACGCTCTTAGAGAGGTTTATGTGATCATTTGATAATTTCCGTGTTTTCGGAAATAACAATACAAACCTTATAAAATAACAAGCGAAAACCGATCGAGTTTTGGTGAAACTTGAGCGACGAGGGTGAAATTTCAAACTTGATAATCGGTTTACGTTTCTGGGATTTAGTTTTAGTGTCACTTGACCAATAATGGCAAAAGGGTTTGAAATAAATTGAATTTGATGTTTGATGAGATTTTGAACAAAAGTATATGAGATTTGATAAATAAGGAGTTGTTTTGAAGTTTGAAAAAGACTCAAGGTAAAAATTAAAAACAGGGAAATATACAAAGTAACTCATTGGTCGATTCTTTTGAATATTTTCGAATAAAAATGGCCTACATTCGTCACATCCTTGATTATTATTGTTCTTAAAATAGAATAGAGTGTTTCAAAATCAGCTGAAATAGTGAATAATTAATACATTTGGCGAATTTTGAAGCCTTGAAATCGCATTCATCAAGAGGTGACAATTGGTCGTAGTATATCTTCCAGAGATGACTCAAGAAATAGTAAATGTATTTGGGCATCACTAAACTGAGCATTTCAATAAACACGGTAAATTCAGGAGGCAACCAACCAGCATTTACCAATAGTTTAATTGTAAATTCTGTTTGTGAGATAAGGTTTGGGGTGACTTTACAGTTTTTAGCAGAATCCCAACCCATAACACACACAGACAGTAGCATTTTTGCAATAATTGCAAAATGAACACATCGTGGTTTCAAATTGGTCATCATTTGAAGGATGAATCGAAAAATAGAGTTAGAAAACAGCAAAGATGAAATTTTTTGACAGCTGAATTAAAAAATTATTACCATATGTCCTGTTTGATTATTTCTTCTTCAAGAGGCCAACACAAAGCAATATTGGGCTCGTTTAACATTATTTTGATAAAAATTGAGAAAAAAACATCGAGCTCAAGTGATGGGTCGCGATGCAAACGCTCGCACGATTGATTGACTTGTGTAAATAAATGATAGAATATGTTCTGAAATATCAATTGGATTTGGGATTTTACGATCAAATTTACCTGACCCCTGATCGATTTGGTTATAAGATTCTTTGTGAACAGTTCAACCATGTTACAATGTTCAGATAACGACGTATTGTCATTAGATGTCGCGTTCGTCGTTATATATTTCTGGATTTAGACGAATATAACTTGATCGACTAGATATACAAGCATCCGTTGAAATATCATGGGCTTATGAAAGAAATTGTCTTTGAAAATCAAAATTGAGGTTTTTTGAAAAATCTTCCATAATGTCACATCGAGAACTATGATCAGCGCGCATCTTACTTAATTCACCACTTCCAATCAGTGTAATGAGTTCAAGAAGAACTCGTAAAATAAAAATCTGCGATCTGATAGAACTATGAGATTTTATCGAGGTTTGAGACGAAACTCCCAGAAGATTGATAACAGAATATCGTACATCTTTACGTTTGTGAAAAGTTAACGAAAAAATATCGGAAAACGACTTTTCAAGACCCTGCTCGAGTCTAGAATATCTAATGGTAACTATAAACATACGTGAGACGACTTTTTGGGAATTTCCTCTCCGCAATCAAGCATAATCTTAGGTTGTTTATGATCATTACGAGCTGCTTTAGTTAAAGAAATTGGACCTCTTCCTCTTTGTGATCACAGTCATCGAAATTAAGTTTTGAAATTATTTTTGATGTAATACAAGGAAACTTTGCACCAAAAACTGCCACCAATTTCTCAAAAATCCTATAATCCTAGTTTATAAATTCATCTACTCCTGCCAAGAATTTCTTCATGGAAAGAAAAGTGATAAGTATTTTAACCATAGATTCAATACCACCATGATAGCCGATGGAAACAATCAGAGAAAAGATCTGACAGCTGGAGATGGAGCCAAAGTTATTTAAGAATATATTCAACAATATTTCAACGCGATTTCCTAACCGCTGAACGAAGTCTGACGCGAAAACATGTGGTGGATAAGCGGAAGGTTCTAAACAACGGAAATATGCCAAGTCCCTTGCATATTCAGTCATTAAAAACTTAATTAACAACAGGCATACAAATAAAGACAGGAGTATATCATAAGAGATAGAATCTTTCCGAGATGACTTGGTTAAAAATTCAAGAATCTCAGTATCGTAACAAGGCACATTTAAACATATCGATGCCAGTTTAGGAACCAAGTTTATTTGGAGACTTTCCTCACAATAATGTATTTGATCAATGAAGGCGCTTTCGAAATCTCCCAAGATAGAAACGAAACGTGGAAGATATTTTTCGAAGTATGATAAATTATTGGATATCAGGTCTAGCATCACGGGAAACGCGAATATGTTGACCATATTAGGATCTTGCATATATTCGACTACACTTTCCTAGTGTAATACATTTATACTTTAAGGATAATTTCGCAGGATCGCTCGAAGTAAGAGAATGTGTTTGGGTGATATTCGATGGACAATGAAATGAGTTCGAATATAACTTTGACTGTAACCAGTTTAAAGGAGAACGATGATATTGACAAATGGATGAGCGAAGTGTATATGAGTTTGGATTTGAAGTAGGGTCTACGTTATTTAGCGTGATACAGACACAGGAGGTAGACCCATAGAGACTGAGGGTGAGTGGGTATGACGTCACTGAGGAAACTATTTATTATTTCCGACTGGTCAGAACTGAGATTAGAGTCGTATACCATGAGTTAAGTATGTACTGTAGAAGCCCCGTCAATTGATTGATGGCTCGTTTCATGAAATCTAACCTGTGCATGCCTTGAAATGCGTGAGAACATCATCAACGTTCAAAGACTTGACTGGATTAAAAAATACATACAGGTTTCGTCCAATTTCATGTGCAGCTTTACCATAAACTGAGTGGCCCACTATTACAAAATTTCCGAACCTGAAAAAATTCACCTCCCCAAAATTCAGTATTGTTGTCCACAAGTTGTCTGATTTCAGCAACAAGAGCCAAGATAGGGACTTGTAGAGACTTTAAACGATCTGGAACTGTTCTCTCATCTAAGGGAATGGCGGAATATTTAAAACTATGTATAATTACACACCGCTCGATAACAGAAAAAATATATGAGTGGAGTGTGGCCCTCATGGCGGGGATCTCTCGAATAATTTTAAGTGCCCCGAAACTCTTTATACAAATCTCTTTGTCATCTAAATCTGGTTTCGAGCAACAATCAATCAGTAATTGTGAGCATTCGCCGATAGAAAGACTCTTCACGGCTGACATCTGTATGAATTATTGCGCATGTTTTATATGCTCTTTTATTCTTCATTTTTTACATGGCCCTCTAGTAGTTGATAAGATGTTTCTGTTTTTTCATCTTTTAAGATTTCAAGGAGGTAGCTAAGGTATGAATTTATAGAAATCCGCCACAAACTTTACAAAACGTCAGCTATGCCGTAACAAGAAAATTAGCTTACCTGCTCTTCTAATCTTTTTGAGGAGAATAGGGTTTTATGAGCATCTTTTCAGTTAAATAAGGTTCACCTGTTCAAATCAAGCAGGTTTTCCTGCATCACAACTACATGATTATAATATAAACTTCCAAGACGCCTGATTTTTCATTCATTTTTCTTTTCGTGTATATATATTGAAGTTTTCAGAATCAGTTTTCAAATTTATCTGACCGGGAGAAAGTGATCGAAACATTGGGGTACCAATTTTTTATTCAATATGATTGTACATTCCGTTCAACGTCGTGATCGTTGGTATTTTAAATTGCGTTTTTATTTAGATAAAACACGATAAATTTTTTTTAATAAATAGATAATTTATCAGTACGCTAATCAATCTTTGAGTACGTCTTCGAGGTTTAAACATCTTTTTGAGAAGCTTTTTGAGTGAAACACAAAATTTGAAAGCGAATTACAGGGATTTCTGGGTAGGAATCCATCAACCTCCTCTCTAAATCACTTGTTCAACATAGTGTTCCCTCTCTCCTTTGTATGTTTTTAAGCATGCTGAATGCTTATTTACATGTGTTTACAAATGTACCTTACCTGGAAAGGAAATTTCACTTCATAAGGGTAATCATCCCGGTTATTTATTCAATGTGGTGGAATCCAACGTTGTCCATACTTATTGAAAATTCTCCTTCTCTTAATATTTTTCAACCCATCTTAAGGCCAATAGAAAATGTTTCTGCGTTCACGCCATAACCATACCTTCGTAGCTCTGAACAATGTACAATCAACTATTCTATTTAATTTCTCAACTAATTCATGCATATCTTAGCCGGTCATTAGAAGCTGTTTCGATGCTATTTGAGGTGTATTTTTTATAAAAGATCGAATTGAAAAGTCAGAAATATAAAGAATTTTTTGAAACTTAGCTTACTATTTTCGCTCTTCTATAACCAACTATACTTTAAATTTGTTATATTTGAATATTTACTTTTTAGAATTGATTGAAAACATAATTATTAAGAATTTAAAAAAGATCGCGATATTTAAGATCACGGATTACAATATTGAGTGAAAAGCTAGGCATTTTTCCATTGAATTTATAGGAGTTTTATTCTGAGTTTTTTTTTAACTAAAAAAATGTGGATTTAGTCTGAGATTAAGCGGTGAATTGTTCGATGGTGTTTTATTGACCATTTTATGTTATCTTTAAGTCAAATCAGGATATTCAGGGCCTAATATTATCAAAAGAAAGACGTGCCCGTCGTCCGAATAATCTATTTTGTGAAATCATATCACTACGTGGTTGGTCGCGGTGTAAATTATCATGATTGCAAACATTGGAATTATTTGATCATTTCCGGTTGTCACAATTTAAATGCCTCCCTTTAAAAACTGATATTGGGTTTCCCATGTATGATATATCGTTCTGTTAGCATGCTTTATCATTTTTTAATCATTTATAACTGATAAACTCTTGTGCTCTAGGTTTGGATTTTGTATATTTTACTTAGTTTTTTCATTAACTTTATTTAAAAAAGTTGACACTTCTAATACAGCCAATCCAACTGTAAATCTTAAAATTAAAAATGACGCCAAATTTGATTGTGAAAATATTCTGATTTATAATTGGATTAAAACAGAAAAAGTTTTGTAGATCTAATAAACTTATTCCCATATATAATTATGAAACGTATAAGTTCAGCGTCATCCTTTTTCTAGAATTTATGTCGGGCTGTACGAAAATCTGTTTCAAGATGGTTATGTTTTATAGAATCTCAGACATCCATCCATCTCTTTACAATTGTTACAATTACATATAACTAACAAGGTTCCAGTAAAATTTTAATTAGGTAAAACTCTGCTCTTCCATCATTCTATGAACTGTAATGTATTAAAGAAGATAGTCCATGTTTCCCTTAGGATTTGAAAACCAAAGAAGTTTCATAATGTTCTATAATTCTGAAAACCCTGTAATTATGGTCTATAATCTTTTGAAAATTTTGGATCATAATTTTTTTGAAACAGAAAACTAGATGGATGTCATTAACTAGATTCAACTCATCCAAACCGTTGGTGAAAACTTATCAAATATTTTCACAATAAACACCAGTTCTTCCCTAGAGTGAGTGAAACTTCTTCTTTGAGTGAAATTCAAATCAGATCTCTAAATTATATTTTGGTTCCTTTCCAGTGGTTAGACGAGAATCAACAAAAGTTATCATCCCAAAGAAAAAATATTTTACTCGTGTTCTCTATACTTTTAAGAAAACATGCTTAGTTTAACCGGATTGATAATCGGTAATATGATATTAATTTTGGTTAATTTATGATTTTAACAGTTTAATTTAAACAATTCATATTTCTGAATCCGGTACCATATGGTCGACTGTTTGCGTCTTTCCGCAGAAGCATTCCAAACAATGTTTTAAATCCCCGTTTTCGAAACTCAAACCAGCACCTATTTTAATTTTTGAAATTATGAGCTCTTAACTCTCTTCCAAATATGGAGAAATTCTCAGCCAATAAAGAAATGTCTGTGTTAGTGATCCAATTGGGGTCGGTTTCTTGCCAGAAGCTGTGACAAACACGTTTAAGTAAGTGAAGCATTGTGCTTATCCATGCGTGTGCATAACATCAAAGCTTGATAATATTCTAGAAAAACATATAAACAAAACTCGAACAAGTAATATTTTAGAAACATTACCCAAACCGATGTTATTCTATGGAAAACCCGTAATAACTCTTGTCTGCTCGTTGAATCATGCAACTCGTTAATGAGAACTTGAAAAGGATTTACATATACCTGAATAGGACATCTTTTAAAACATATAGTTCCTTGCAATTGATTTCGAATGTGGGTGGTGATAGTTTGTTTTAAAGTTTTTTGATGAGTATATATCAAAACTCAAGAAAATACTCCTTCGAGGACCGAATACAGCAAGATTAGGGAGGAGGAATAATAGGCTCATCATAGATGTAATGGATAATATCGCCAAAACTACTCGAGGTGTTGATCAACTATACGATATGAAAGCCAAAAGACTGTCTCAAATATTCAGACAAAATTATACAAAAATGACCAAGTCGATGTAGAGAAAAAAGTTAGAAATAGGAAACTCGCACTATATGTAAGTAAAATAACTATATTGTGGTGGGTAGATCAGACTGTTTATTTACTTTATTGGAAATTAAATCTGTGTTTGACGAATTAAGGTTTGGAAGTGGATATGACCATACTTTTAAGAATTCTGAAAGTATTTCACATTACAATAAGAAGAATTTACAACCAGAGAAAAGAAATGATGGAAAAACAATAGAAATATGTTATTGAGTTTCATGAGGCAATGAATCTCAAAAAAAACTTGTTTTTTGATGAATAAGAGTTTCAGTGATCGATGAGGAAGAAAATAGCCCGATATCTAAACGAAACAAGAGTAGTTGTAACTGTTCCAAACCCCAGATTTAAAGATTCTTCCATTTATGCAACCTTCAATATCCACTCCTTGTTTTTTACCAGATAAAAATGTCCCATAAAATAAAGTAGATTTTCTATTTTTTAATTAATTTCTGCCTAAATTATGACAGGTTGGAATTTCCAATGCTATTATATTCATGGATAACGTGGCATTCCATAAAATTCAGGTAATACTAGAACGAATATATTTGGGAGATCACAAAATTCCATTACTTCCACCGTTTTCTCATTTTTTGAGACTAATACAATGTTTTCAATCAATGAAGATGTTACGTTAAATCCACTCTCCCAGAAAATGAAACAGTGAAGAGCATTCAATCGATGCGATGATGGAATCGACTACACCTAACCATTTTGTAAAATTCTACAATCATACGGAATTCCACATTTCAGGGAGTGTAAGAAAAGAACACATCACCAACTCCAACTAATTTTAATTGTTATTATTTTATTTTACCACATTCTACCATCATTTCTTCCAATTATGATTAATGAACTAGAAATATAGCTCAGCTGCCGCCCTTATTCGAAATGATTTGCAATGCGCTGAATTGGCCTCATATGATTTTCAGGGTTTTAGCTCATTAAAGATATTTGAAACACCTTCCATGTGTATCTAAAATTAATCTACATAACATACTTGCCTAATCGGACTTATTTAAAAAAAGTTTTGGAGACTAGCTTGGATTTCACGTTATTATTTTTTCAGCTGATATATTTAAGTTGGTCCGTTTGATCTAATAGCGCCATTAATGAAAAGTTAACAACCTCAACCTAAATATGCCCACTTGTGCTAAAAAACAATAGTTTAACATTCGACATGTTTTTGGTAATAAAATCTCTTAACTTGTCTGACGAAAAGTGGGATCAAAATATGTTAAACAAGCCAATAGATGCCATTCTTCTTATTCTAGGATCTGCGAGTACCTATATATTTTGAGGGATGCTTGGATATTATGAATCAACATTTTCATGAGTTTTGCTAACTATCATGGGCAATTATTTCACAGAAATCATGATCGTTTTATCAAGACTTTTACCTTACTCGATCCTCTGAAACACGAAATTTTAGTCATGCCATCGTTACCAGTTCGTATGTCTAGATTTTACGAAAGGATGAGTCATCATTGTTTTTTTATTTCTGACATTTTTTCGACGCATAAAACTAGTCTTATTTGTGGTTTAATCCATCATTTTACGAGTAAATGATTGTGATTTTTGTATTGAAGGTGGTAAAAATTTGAATCAAAGTTAGGCTGGGTTTAACAAAATAATAATTTAATTCCATAGTACGAGGTTACCTTATTGAGGTGAATCACAAAAAACCTCTAATACTTCTTTTAATAAAAAGGA
>JWZT01004076.1:93906-105954 GCA_000827895.1 Thelohanellus kitauei
GGACGACACAGTTGGCGAGGTAGAGTTCGTCGACAACTCTCCAATAACCGTCGAGACTTGTAACGTCTGGCATTTCAAGCAAGATATCTAAAAGTTCGTAACTAGTGCATAGCATATTTTGGGAAAGCTCTTCTAGTGAGAGTAAGCTGTTCTGGAATTTCTAGTTGAAAATCCATAATTACTTCCTCATGTTCTGGGCCCTGATATGCATATGCGCCGAGTATGTCACGCAATTTTTGTTCCAAATGGTTTGAAGGTTTTGATCCACTCATATCCCACGCTGAGTGTTCAAACCTATGATACGATGCGGCTTGGAGTTTCCCGAGAGGATCTTTTTGGAATTGCAGAAGTCGTTTATCACAATCACCAAGAGGTTGTTTGATGTCTCGAAAATCTTTAGAAAAATACCTGATTGTTGGTACGTATGACGGATGTTTATCTTCCGTTCTCTGTGATCTTTGACGGTATTTTGAGGTGGAAGCATCTGGCGATGGGCAGTTGATAATTCTAATTAAAATAGTTGTTTCGAAATTGCAAAGATGGTTGAAATAATAACACAAAAACATAAATAATCTGCTGAATTAGAAGCAGATATCAGTGTTTTTCAAATCTAACCCAGGATATATCTGTCGAAACGTATTCAGAAAAAGTTGCAACAATAAAAATTGGGCAATCTTTTTTTTATTGCGCCTAGATAGTACAAGTTTAAACAACTCTCAAAGTTTAGATTATCGGGTGGTTTGAGGACGTTTTTTTAGAAAATTACCAAAACATTTTACGGTTTGTTATTAACGTTAAAAGGAATTGCAGATCAAGCCCAATATCGTTAATTTATATCCGAAACGTGACGGCATCTTTAAGATTTATTTTGCATCCACCCACTCAGTGAAGAACCAATTGAACTGAGGCGAATAGAGTCGATCTATGTATAATTTACACAAAGTTTCATATTTTCTCTGATTCTCCTCGATAACACAATGTGACAAATGTCGGTGTAACTAAGCATTGTCTACATAATCTCGAAATTAAATTAATCACCTTCCCATATAGCCTAGAATGCACGATTGGTCTGATTCGTTCTCTGGATTTCTATCAAATTCATCAATGGTTATATCAATCAGTTTGTTCAAATTTAGCTATTTTTACTCAAATTCGTATGATATCCACGATGTAGGGGAGACCGGAGTAAGTTGCAACACTTTTGGCCATAAATTGATTTTTATAGAAGTTATGGTAAACGACTCTTTACCAAAGAGATAACGATGTCATATAACATGTATTTTCATATTAAAACTTTGGCTACATCTCAGCATAATGGCGCAGTCGATAAATAATGTAAATTTGAAAGTGTTTCAACACATATCATAACACCTAAGTTCCGCAAAAATATGAACATTTATCACATTCCGTGCAATATTTTAAGTTCTCTGACTAACTATATACAAAAATTTCACAATATTTAAGCAATTTTTAGTCAAAATATTGAAAAAACTTAAACCTTGGCTTAATAGCCTTACTAAACACAACCAGGTGATCACAGTAGCTGTTACAAACCTCATTGACCATATTTAATGATGTCCTAAGACAAGAAACAGCTTTGAAATAAAATATTGAGCTAATTTAAATCATATCAAGTATATAGGGGAGATCGGGGTAGGTTCCAACATGCTGCAACCTACCCCAGACTGACTCATCACATTAAATAATTAAAAACACGAAACCGGTGCGTATAAAGTTCCAAACTTCGGCCAATCCAAAAAGTAGAATGAAAATGTAGTCTAATGATATAAGAATTATAGTTATA
Source organism: Thelohanellus kitauei (assembly GCA_000827895.1). NCBI lineage: Eukaryota > Metazoa > Cnidaria > Myxozoa > Bivalvulida > Myxobolidae > Thelohanellus > Thelohanellus kitauei. Next base: position 95,711 of record JWZT01004076.1, read on the forward strand.
AAAGCCTTGACCAATGATGTAATCGGAAATTTACGAAATTGCTAAATTGATTATTGACAGACAAAAACAAGGTTAGTCCATAATCTCACAAATGTCCACACAAACATCTTAAAAATAGGTCATAGTGGCTGTGACGCACATGTGATAGCTTCTATGGTTACGAATGGTTGATCTATCGAAATCGACCTAAAAACGGTGTGTTGCAACCTACCCCTGTCTCCCCTACTTGATAGAAAATGTTAAGGTTTAAATAAAGGCGATTTACAAAAACACATTGATGCCATATCTTCAGAATATACATCTTTTTGTGGTAATTTTTCTTATATTTTTACCTCGGTTAGGAAATATATAGATCCAAATATTTGATTTACTGTCATCATTGTCGGTTTTATTTGGATCAAGTCAATTATCATGCTATCTTAAGATTTTAATCTCAGAAATTAACATTTAATCCAACCACTCTTAAATTTAAGACATGCTCACATTGAACGATAAAATAGATATACATTTCACGCTTCATCTGCGAAATCAATTAAAAAACAAACATTGTGAAATCGACTTCCTAATTCTATAATGAAACTCAATTGTAGTTTTACATTTACAGTCAACTCCGGTTAAGTGTATTTTTTCCCGATCCAGAAGATGTTAATTCAACCGGAGTTAGCTGATTGCAAATGTCGAAAGAAAATGGAGTGTACTATTTTGTTGAATAAGGAGTTCTGTACATGAATGTGTCTATTAGATATGACAATTCAAACCTCAGCTATCATTTAAAAAATTTTAAATGTATCCCAAACATCTATAGATTTTGTCATAGAATCTCCAAAAAATACATTAAAAAAAAACGTTAGAATCTATCAAATTTTTAATTCGTACAAAATTTTAACTGTCTTGATGATAGAGAAATAAAAATTCAGCATTTGAAGGCCATTCGAAATCCACTGAAACAAAACCTCAAAATTTATGAGATATTTGGTTTGACGTGGGGTAGATTTAATCGAATTAAAATTAAAGAGACGCCGAATTCGACTAAGCTAAAATCGTTAAAACAAGAATCGTTGAGGATAGGCTGTAATAGACGTTTATATTCTATATGGTGAAGAACGAGCTGAAACTCGCCAAATATTGAATGTAGTAGTCTCAATAGAATGAAGAAACCTCGTTATCAACCGTATATAACCATGTACTTTGGGTTCCATTTTAACCATCGATTGCTTAATGAGTATCAAACTATGTGGAATTATTGAAACATCTGAAAGATAACCACCACGACACTTTCAACGGCCTTCAAAATTGTGAGAATACAAACTCTACTGAATGAATCTGGAATGTAATTGAATATAACATATCCTGACGTAACAGAAACGACTCATTAGATGATCGAAATAACGTGATTTTAAGTACTCAAAATAATATCAGGGAGAATTCAAATCGCATCTAAACCACTCTTCCCATCACAGACAGACTCACAATTACATTGCAAAAAGTAATTTATAAATGTTAAAAATATTTTTTTAATTTTTATGATTACTGACCATCTATGTCGTGTAAAAAATAAAATTTTTAAAGAATAGGGCAGTTTGAAAAAATTTCGAAGAAAAGGGATTTCGTGAAATTATTTTTTTAAATTCAATAGAATTGTGGTTAATTCTTTTAATCTGAAAGTTTAAGGTGGTAGGATAATGGACTTTAACCTTTTATTTTATTATGAGGGGATGTTGAGTTCCAATCCGCTAAAAGGTGGCTTCAATGACGAATACAGACTAAAGACTCGGCGCCAAAATTTGATTGACCTGCCGTTGGATCACATGCGCCCAATTTTTGATCTAAGTGGGATCTTAAGCATCAATTAAGATTGATATTTATTTGTTGCTGTTATTGAATGTAATTTGGCTGCATCTGGCATCTCGAAAAACAGTCTGAATTTTTAGCGTTCTCAATTCATTTTATTCTCCTCGTCACAATCCTTTTCTTGCTGAGTTTTTTGGTTTTAAAACATTTGATTTTCACAACGAAATGAGCAAATAACTCAGTCCAACGTTTGAGACAACAGATGAAGGAAAGAATGTGCTACGAAATTTTCGTGACGTTTTGAAGAACCGTGATCATTAATTTGATATTTATTTACGACTGCTAGATATACAATGTAATCAAATCACCCAATATATATTTTTTTGAATAATGGGATGCAACGAAAGGTAAGCGCATACTTTTAGTGATTACATCAACGAAATGATTTACACTTTAATCATATGGTCCACAGAATGAATTGAAACGAAACAGATATAGATGCATTCGAGGTACGAATTATACTTCATCGTTGTAATGACAAACATGTTTGCTATTTAGAAGGCAACAAAACCACAAAATCATGTTTATCGATCAACGCGTTGTACAAAAAACATGAACGATTTTTTATATCAACTTTTTTATCCATGTCCAAGTTTTTAATCATTGAATTGGGATTCTTATAATCAGAGTGTGACAGGAATAACGGCCTGGTAGATACTAAGTGATAAATAGGAACGTAGTATGATCTACTACCCACAGATTCAGATATCCTGATGAGGATAAATACAGTTCCTTGCAATTTATTTCGAACGTGGGCGGTGGCGTCAATTTGTTAGCCATAATTTGTTTAATAAAGGGAACTAAATTTGATACCGCCGCCCGAGTTCAAAATAGATCTCAGCGCACTGTAAAATCAACTAAACCATCAAAATTGATGTGTTAAGTTTTGATACCACTCAAACTATTTCAAAACCTAAATCTTGTTAATGTTTTCATTTTGTCTATAAACGAACAGTGGTTGCAACATCAAAGACGAGAAAATCAGTCGAGTTGGATGAGAACTGAGATTCTAGTGAAGCTACCTGTGCATCAGACATGTTTGATGCTGTATGCAAAATTCTAGCAAAAAGAGCCGCCATTCTCATAAAAATAAGTGTGGTCTGAAGGCTTGGGATGTGAATATTTTGAGGTTGTGACACAAATATTGCACAAGCTTTTGGTGAAAGAGAGTCAACACGAAAATCAATATTAATTTCATTTCACTATTCAACTGCGTTAGGTTTAACTCAGGGGAGTGCTAACATCGTTGTTGGTGGTTATTAGGTTATATCGACCCCATACTGGTAGTCTGAAGCATTTCAATTGTTAAGACATGGTCAAAATACAAAATGAGCAAGAGATTGGGTTTTCAGTCCTCTAAATCTGTGCTAGAATATAAACCGAATCGTCCATACCGTTTGGCAGCCATAATCATACGTAAAAACCCAGAGTAATCCGAATTTACACATATAAAACATCTTATGATTGTGAAAACACGCGTGGATGAAGCACGATTAGAAAATCATCAAAATCTTAAAGTTCGATCATAGAAATTTTGGAATTGAAATAACTGTGCCTTTTAGAACGGAAGGAGCTTAACATGATGTTTGCTTAAGACGATGGGTGTACCAAAAATTGTGAAAAAACCATGGATAGGATAAATACGTTTGATGTCCCTGCTACATACAGGGGTTTGAAATATATGATGGTTTTTGAAAAATTGTGTTTTTTTAAAACTTAAAATCGAAAATGACTTTATTTAAATAGTTAAAAACCAGGTTAGTCAGCACAACAAACTAACAGATCATTTCCTTCTGTCTTCACTGTTCAGGCATTGTAGAAATAAGGGAAAAACTAACAACCCTGTATTTTCACCCTACAAATGCCCTAATATCTCGATGATAGTATCAATCGTCTGTACCGTATTAGCAGTGAAGCCATAAAGAGTGGATGAGTAAATGCCCAATTTTTTAAAGCACTCTTACAAAATTTTGTTACAATTATTGAGTTTTAAAAAGCACATTTTTTCAAAAACCGTCACGCTTTTAAGTCAAAACCACCAGATGTCTTTTCAAACCCAGATAGTTATATGAGCATAAAGCAATCACTCCATGTATTAATATTCGAAAAAGAGAGGTATTTTGGTTGATGAAGAAAAAAGTGGGCAAAATCGTTCACCCTTGAAAACAGGCTCGAAAAGCGGTCAATTGGAAGCGAAACCGATAAATTAAAATAGCGAAGATAATAAAGAAACAGGTAACTTGTTATTAAGCTGGTTCTGGAACAGAATGAAAATTGGAAAATTTTGGATTTAGCACAACAGAATAGAAGCACATTAAAAGTAGATGACAGATAATGAAGATTAAATGAATACCGATTGTGCCTTCGATTGCGTATCCAGATGAGTCACTCGCCCATCGAACATCTGATTTGACTGTTGGCATTGAGGGAAGCAGGATTATGTCAAGAAAATATCTCCTATTTAATCCAATGCATATTGACTAATCTTTGTTTCTATTACTCAATCATTGTTATCTGTATATTTCCGATGAGATTCAATGCATGAAACAAGTCATGTGCCAAATATAAATCACAATATAAAAGCCGAGACTTTGTGCCCACGATTGTTGGAAATGAGGCCAAATACATCGTAACAAAAAGATAAAGTGTTTATTTTCAAAAATAACAACCATTAAGATGGCTGCATGTAAGTATTATCTTTGGATGAGCGAAATCGTCCATCCCAAGCCAAAAATCTGCATATATTTGGACAATTCGCAAAAAATATTTCACATCTCGATGTTGGATTATTTGACTTGTGGAAACAGTTTGATTATAAATTATGTATCCCAAAATTAATTATGGTATACATCCTCCATATTTGGAATCATAACTCGATTGCCTTGTGTTGACCTTTTCTTTGTTATTATTATCACAAACTTAAGCATAGGATGCAAATTTGAGATACAAAATTTGAGTTTGGCATCTCGCGTCATTATTGTTTTCATGATACAACAACTTCAAAGTCCATAACAGAGTCGTCACATCGGTTACAGTTGTCAATAATGCATTATTAGAGATTAGTTCACCCATCGTGTACTCAGTAATGTCTTAACCACCGACGAAACTATATGGAATTCACCTAAAGCCTCCATGAGGCTTTGTGTTTTACAATTCATTCATTTTGCAAGTTAGTACCAGACATGATCTAAGCATTGTAATTCAAATGTCCGCGATTTTGATGAATGGGCCGTAAACTCAATTAAATCATTTATTTTTTGTTCAACCAAAATTTGATCCCAACGCAATTTTAATAATCATCTTCTAGATAACATTTATTAGTGTTTTGATTCACTCTAAGGCCTCTAGATCATGAACAATTGGTTTTAATCAATTCGTAAAAGCTTGATTTGCTGCTTTTTTCGGTTTCCAAAGCTTTTGCTATTAGTTGCTGCATTACACGGTAGAGTTCAATGATTCATGGTTTTTACTATGAAGAAGGTATATTTGTAGTTAATTCATTTGAAAAGAGTAAAAATATGAAGTAATTTAGATGGAACGTGATCGAAATCCTATTCACGAATGTTGAAGATTAAAGAATTGAGTGGTTGCAATATTTTGATTCTGGTTTGAAAATTTTGAGCTTATCAAATCGTGTTGGAGGGAAAAGATGTGATGAGTTCACCAAGAAGAAAAAATTTATAATTAAAGATATAGGGTTTTGATTTTATAACAATTATTCATTACAGTTAGAGTTTAATTGGCCCTGAGATTCCAATCATTGACAAACTGTCTTGAAATTATTTTCGTTAAAATTGTGAATAATTTTAATCTAAAAACTCGCAAGTATATTTATATAGTTAACATGATGAGTATCCACTAGATCAGAAAATAAGTTGATTTGGAAGTGTGTGGTTGATACTTATCTTATGGTTGAATTTATTTTGACACCTCACTTCGTGTATCTAACAGGTTTTATATTCAATTACCCACCATATTGAAATACACAAATCTTTCAAAGATTTCTCTTATCTTTAACTGAAATACTGGGTACTGATAGAGAGTTCTCAATTCAAATTTATATGGATAATTTAAGATTTCACAATGCAAATCCCGACTTTTATGATATCTACCCATATAATATACACTACCTTCCAAGGAACAGTCCCTTCCTTATCCCATATGAGGAAGTTTTATCTCAGTTAAAACCTTTGGTAAGAGGAATCAACAGTCCACGAAGGTTAATCGTCTTATTCAAAGAATGACAAATGTATGTACTTTGGTGACTTCACAAACATTAACAAATTATATTGGCCACCGGAAAAGTTTCCTAGAAGACTGCGTATTGGAAAGAGATATCAATAGACATTAAAGCAGTATTGTTATATATATTCTAAAAGTGAAGTTTTACATCAAAAGCCTTAAAGTTTGATGTATTTCAAATATTAATAAAGTGCGCAACTTTGAGAATCAAAAGCGCATTTTTGAATGTAAATCCGGGTATCTCTTGAAAGTAGTGAAAATTTAAACGTAAGTACTCCAAATACACCACAAAAAAAAGGATAAACGAAATCTAAAATAGGTAAAAAGATAAAATTTGAGTTTTATACAAAATCTATGATTCGAAAATTATTTCATTTACCCACATATAACGCTATTCATAAATAGTTCATATTATAACTTCGACGGTCTTTTTATAATAATTATACAGAAAAATTAACTCTCAAAATTTCAGTTCTATAAAAGGGAAGTTTTGATTTTTCGTTTATATCGGAATCGAATTCTCTCAAATCGAATAATATTTCTATTATTGCTGAACCAATATTCAAATTATAAATTTGACTGACAGCCTCTCATCAGGGACATCGACCCCAACTATCTTTGGCCTGTTTTCATCTCACTCGAAATATGACTATCCACTTTACAAAAAAACTAGATTTGACACATTTAATTTAAAATTATGAATTGGATGTAGTTATGATATCCGAATCCGAAAATTCCTAAAATTGTTTCATAGATACTAGATTATCAATTTCGTCGATTTCGTACCTCAATTTGGTCCTTTGGATTAAAAATTGACCCACATTTCATGTTGATTAGATTTGGTTCGCCTTCCCAGCATTTGCTCTATCCTTTTGGACGAAATTTCCAAAATCGACAAATTGTCCAGTTGATTCTCAATAAAAATTTCCGCGCCTGTCTCTTTCTCGATCCTTTGCAATTTTTCACTGTTTTTATCCTTAAGGTCGCGAACGACTGTGTCAGAAACAAGAAGGCCATCATACAACCACTGGGATTCAAAATCCTCAACGAAACTCCGAATCTTAGTAAGCACTGCATCAGTAATGGAGTGGTGGCAAAACACTGTTATGGCTTCTTCATACGGATTTATTTCACATTGGACATTTCCAAAACAATCAACCAACGAATTTTCAAAGTCTTCAGAACCGGACAGATACTTACAGATCCAATATGGGTACTTGACACATGTGGCGCGATTCTCATGTAAGGTAGTCTCGAGGCACTTCAAAACTTCTTCGACTATCAATGATTCGCCAGCGATCTCCAACAGATACTGGTTGTTTTTTCCTTTGGTGCCAACAATAGAAACGTTTTTACAGTTGTAGATTTTTTCTGATACGTTCTCCATGAATGCTAAATATTGCGATTTTGCCAAATCCAGGGTCTTTTTTGTTAAGACATTTCCCAAGCGATCACATTCTGCCATAATAAGAGTACGAGCCTTTTGTACGCATTGACTGTTCCCAGTGAGCAAAATTTTGTCTCTGGTTGGCTTTTCAAGCTCGACGGCAACGTATTTACCAGCAGAATCAATAATGTTATTGATCATACTTGAATCTTGTCTTCTGATAAATTTTTGATAGATATTAGGAATATCGAGCGCTAACTTTACCGGGTCCGTATTCCACGCCATGTACTCTTTGACGTCTTTGGCAGCTTTGGCGACGGACGTTGGACCACCTTCCATTACGACAGACCGAGCGGGTCGATCAATCCGAGTCACTATGCACCTATTTTGGGATAATGAGTCGATAAACTTCTTATCACCACTCAGTTGTTTGAAGATCTTCTCGTCGATTTTAATAGAAGCTTTCTTTTGGACAGAAAACGTTTCTTGAATTATGAATCGAGCTTGCTCGTCTGAAAGAGTGCCTTTGCTGCGAAACTCAATAATTAGATTCTTAAATGTGTTTAGATGGTGCTTCACATTCAAATTGTAACCATTTGAAATGTACTGAACCATTTTTCTGAAATCGTCTCCGTCCTCTTTGTACCTGCGATCAGAAAACGGAATGTCAATAATGCGGGGGTTCTTAGCCCTTTCCATGACTATTGAGATTGCCGACACGGGTTGTGGGTCGTTTATTTCCATAACGGATTCCATGTTGTCCTTGCTGTGTCTTTCTTCGATCTTCATTGAGTTCATCTCACACATAAAATTTGTGAAATGCGGTTGTGATTTTCGGCTTAATGGCTGGTTTATATTTATTTTTTTTATAGCTTTAACCACTCAATTTAAGATCAAAACTCATTTGTTTTTTCGTCATGATTTACAAATTAAGCCATTTTTTAATTAAACTCACCTTTGTTTTATGATAAATGTTGCTTCGTTGCCAATAATAAGAGCAGCAATTCATGGTTGCATGATTACATTTTAGAGTCAGTTTTGATTTAAATGATCGCGACTCTACCAGACAGATGAATATCAATGCTTAAAAGTTCGATAATGTTTGGTCAAAATTACCAGCTGATGTTTTGGTTAATTTCGGGATTCGAATCATGACTTTCTAATTTGCTTCAAACCAAAAAATAAAAGCATATCATAAATCATTTGCTGGTCGCGTTTGCTGTTACACGAAATACACAGATCGTTGACCCCAAATTTGATTAATTTTTTGGCTAACGACAAACTTTTGGTCGTATTTGAGAATCAGAATGGCCAAATTCGTACACATTTGAACCATTTTTATTCAAGATTTCCAGTGATTTAATCAAATGTCCAATTTTTTTTTAACAAATAAAATTAATACAAAAATTTGTTAAAAATATTGTCTTGTCAGCGCTCTTAAGGCAAAGCGTGTAGATTCCGGATTCAGCCGGAGCAGTCTGCTTGGGAGACCTGAGTTGCGGCTATATTGATGGTTGATAAGAGAGTATTCCTATCTAAAATACTCATGCTCGAGTTTATGCCAATCTTCCGCTTTTTATATTACAGTTTGATCGGATTTAAATGGGCCGAGTATGGAGAAATAAAGATGATTTGATGCCTTTGAAAATTCTCAATTTCACGGACTTCTGTCGAATTATGGATTCGGACATTATCCATGACGAATATCTTCGGAGTGTTAAACAAATTTCGCATACACTCACGCAGAAATTCACAAAATTCCACTTTGTTGTGATGCATCCAATTTTCTCTGGTCCTCCATATTCGTCACATTTAAATCCGATCTAGCTGCTAAACTAGAAGTTGATGAGTGTAATAAAGTCGGACATGAGTATCTTCGATGGGAATACTCTCTTATCAACCATCTCTAAAGCCTGAAACCAGATTTGGGAAACAGATTGCCCTGGCTGGATCAGGGAATCTAAATGTTCTGCTTCAAGAGCGCGAGAGAATGTTTTTACAATGTTTTTTATAATTTTACTTGTTAAAAAAAGTTGGGCCATTTGATTGAAACACCTGGACATCTTGAATAAAAGATGGTGTATTACGTAACTTGTTTGTCAAAATCTAGTAATTGTCACTAGTTGGAGATGCTTAACACTGACGATCTACGCCATAGGTTCCCAAGCGTGTCTAAGCTACCGCCCCCTTTGAGAAGAAATTTTTTTCAACGCCCCCCTCATTTAGGTATTTCGATAGTGGTGTTTTCTCGCGCCCATGCGCGGAATTTTTTAAAATAAATTTAAATAAAAAGTAAAATGACTCGTTGATTTACAAAAAAATTTATTCTAAGTTACCGGAATATCTGGAATAAAAATGACGCCATCTAAAAATAATCATATTTTTCCTAGATGCAAAACGTCTTTTTACATGTATATAAATTGCTCCAGAAGGGAAAATTGACTATTTAGTGCTATATGCTGAAACTCAACAACGTTTAATATTTGTAATAAGAGGCTTTAGAAACGATTGGTTTATGGATTGAGGCATACATGTGAGGTGATTTTTTTGTTAAAGTTTAGTTTTATTATTAAATTATGTTAAAAATAGATCAAAATCACTCTTCAAAGTTATCAATCATTAATATAGTTTATGGACAACCAACATTGCGGTATATTCGAATCAGTATTTGGTGAAATTCTTCTCTTTTGCATTTCGATCAATCACCAGCATATCAACACTGATGTTGTTCTTTTATAACTCTTTGTAATTTTGATTGAGTCAT
>JWZT01004076.1:106776-128489 GCA_000827895.1 Thelohanellus kitauei
TCAGTCAATCTCACGATAATCGTCTCGTCAGTTGAATCTCGTATCTGATCCCACGAAAAACCCGATATCGCGATCATGCACTAATCCGGATGGATTAAATTTTAAGTATAAACAAAGAACACTCCCACAAAACATGCCAAGCGCTGTTCATTTCTGTCAATCGATAGCTGACATCCAAATGCACCCCTAAAATGGCTGTTAAAGTGATTTAACCATGTTACGCATCTCAACCTACTCTCAGTAATTTAATATATTAATATTGTTTGTGATAACTTTGGGTTGTCACAATTCAAGACTATAACAACACGGATGGATGGTACATATATGCCAACGATAGCGGGTGTGTATTTATTGGTAAGAATATATTTCAACAGTAAAATAAAGAATAACATTTACTCATTATTTAGACTTGAGTAGGTTAAAATTTTAATATTTTACAATTAACAATTATCGATATGACAGCTCGCAAATGCAAAAAAGGCTAGTCTATAAAAACATTTTGGTTTAAAATGAGATGATGGATGAAACATTAATAGCATAGAACATCGATACTGCACCGGTATGGGTTGTAACTATCCAGCGATCACCAATAGTGGAAATACATCGAACATGTTTCATCATCTGTAACAATATCAACAGACTGAATACTTATCAAATAGTTATCCATGGTGAAACTTCAATGATTCTGACACCGGTGTATATACAAATTCTAATATGTGAACCAGGAATGCTCTTCCAATATCATTATCCTCGAAAAACAGGACCATTTAAATTGAATACGTTTGAAATAAGTATAAAATATCCTTCCATATTATTTTGGAGAATTTGAATAGTTCAGTAAACATTCTTCGGGTCAGTTAACAGGATCTCTACGTGTCCTTCAAGAAATTATTTATCTGTTATAAACATTTTTTATTAAGTTCTATTTTGTTTAAATAAAAAATTTCTGCATCAGCTAGATAGAATTTGTCCATGGTAAAAAGTTTTAATTAAATAATCTTGTTAAGACAAAAGGGCTCATGGATAATTTTTTGATTGGGTAGATGAATGGAGTTTTCTAGTGGACTTTTACTGTGGGAAATTTTCAACGAGAAATCTTGAGAATCGTCATGGATATGGCCGCGAGAATCGATCAGAAAAAATGACCATGATCGGAGCTCTAGTGATAATCAATATCTTCCTCAAGATTAAACAACTAGTCATTCCCTTATACAGTAAACCCTGTCGAATTTTCTCCCTGTCTATTTTTCAGCCAAAAACAATGTTCATTGAATTTTGACTGAGGGTACTTTTTCGTAATTTTCGTTTTTACGTCAACAAACATGTGCAGAATAAACGATGAAATCAAAAATTAATATTAACCTCATCGTTAAAAAAAAAGAAAATCTTTTTGAATATCTTCAATATGTTGTTTCTATATACGGAATCGAAGATTCATTGCCAATTAGTAAGATTTGAAACGAATTAAAAAATTTAATACTTCATTTTAAACTCAAAATACGTAAAACTGAACTCTAAATTTTCATGCTATTTTGAGTAAAAGTAATGGGTTTTACCGCACTTTACCACCATTTTTTGAAAATACTATATATTTTTCCGTTTTCAAATCGTTTCCCCCAATGTCTGAACATTAGACAGGGTTAACTGTATATTCTGAACGGACAAAACAGTCATATATTGATCTTTCGTGTCTCGATATCCACGAATTCTTCAGTTGTCATCATATCCATAGAGTTCAATTTCAGAATATTTACGAATTCACTCTATATTTTTCAAAGTCGCTTTCGATATTCGAATAGGCATTTCACTTTTTGAAAACGTATACAGTCGAATTTGTAATGAACTAGCATGGTCAAATATAATCACTAGCAATCCTAATTGTTTACTTTTTGCGATACAGCCATGTAGAGCATAACCAGATGTTCCCTGGTATCCAGAATCATTTTGTAAAATTAATCGATAAATATATCAGAAACAGAAAATTGGTAGCAGAGACTAGTCAAAAATCTCACTCGGGCATGGCAATAAACCTTGGTTTTTCAAATCTGAGGCTAATTTTTGATTGGTGCCACGACTCTCCTCACTGTAAGCAATCATGATAGGCTACCAAACAATAGACTATGCCCTTTTAAAAGGAAATAAAAATGGCGCAAGCAAAACGAGCCGCTGTGATTTTTCTTCAGATTTTGAAATGATGTTTCAGCTAAGAAAAGCCTGATTTAGAATGGAACTCACTTTTCAATATCAAATCGTTCGGCCATTATTCTGATGAAGTAATGAGAAGGTTAACTCGGAATATGAATATTCAGAGCAATATCACTCGAAAATCTTTCGAGAAACTGCACGCAGGTCGTAGATGCAAATTGTAGTAATTCATCTTTTTAAGAGATCCATTTCTGGTTAGAGTTAACCTTTACGGAAATCGGAAAAATTATCTTAAAACCTCGAGTTCGAGAAAAAAAGTGATGTTGATCGATATTCCCAAAAGCCTTGCTATTTGTTAAATGGAGTGTTAACACTTTGGCAGTCTATTTTGTTTGATTCGGTCAGGTTAGCATGGGTTTTCAGCGTAGTGTATGTCAATTGTCGGGGATACTGTGTCTTGGATCAAACAGAGCCACAAAAGCTAAATTGAGATGTAGCCCGCGAATATGAGGGCCATAATTCGAATGATCAAATTAACGACTCAATGCCATCTAAGCGATAATGCCATCCAACGTTACAATAGAATATCATTTCATGTATCCATCCCACCTTTTTAGTTTTCATATATTGATAGATTCATTGTAACCAATTCTTTTCTGCTAAAAACAGTTATTTTGTGTTTGTGGCATTTTTTAGTCGATCAAAAGAACGCCACTATATTGGAATAAAAGTATTGCTAACATCACATGGATCAAATATCGATAATTGGAAGTTTGGGTCTCCTCTCGCTAAATAGATGAGACTACCAACTAATAATAAACATGCCCAAAATGTTTGTTTAATATGCGCATTCCTTCATTCATCTTCAACAATTTTATTTTTAGCATCATTTTGAAGCAGTTCAAACACGCTCGAGCTTTAAATGTAACTCTAGTGAAGGGCTGCCAAATTAGGATGATACCTTTCTGGGTTATGCCGTTTCTAGACAGGTTTACAACCGTAAATAGAAAGGGAAGTACCACACTCATATGGGTGAAATATTAACACCTAAGTTTCACTCTTCTCTAAAGATAGAAGGTATCTATGACATTGGATATACAGAAATAATCGTTTTGAAAAATATGAACGCGTTTAATAAATGGAACATACGAAAATATGCTCATTTTATCCTTTCCTGTTAACTCTGTCAAAATTACAGTTGAAAACCACGAAGATGCAAGCTCATATACTTGAAACTTTACATTAAAAACCACTATTCTAAACATGAACATTTCCATGGAAATTGGCGCTTCTCTGAATATGAGGGAGGAAAGAATAGTCGAAAATTTTCGCCGGATCAAAAGCGAAGTGAGCAAAGTAATGTTGATTTATATCAAGCTAAAAGATGAACTCGAATCAAAAAGAGTATTTCTCCATTTAACAGAAATTACACAACGATGCCATCGAACGCGTCCAAGAATTGACGACTATGTGGACAAAATCTCAGGTCGACTTCGTAATTGATTAAACTCATAGTTTAACTACAAAAACAACAACGAAAAGATGAAACTAAATTTCATCAGAATGGAATTACAGATGAAGGAGAAGGTGAACGATATAATTACTAGATACGACAACTTGAACAAAATATTGTAGAAAATCAAGTGTTTAACTTCTATAACAGAAAATATATCTTGAAACAACGGCAGATAAAATTGATAAACATTTCGTCGAATTGTCCAGTGGGTTATGATATATTTTCTTTCTTTCATGACAAAACCAAGTTTAATTTGGTTTCGGTGTTCAAGGCTTCATAAATTCTTTTAGCATGAATTTTGTTACTTTTGACGACTGGGATAATAAGCTCCTCTTAATATTTTTTGTAATTTTATCACATATGTTAATATCTTGTTTCCGTAATGTCCCTTAAAAATAATACGACTGAATGAGATAAAATAACCTCAAACTTTTTAGATAACGCCACTTTCATACATTTTTACCTACAGCTAGAATCACATTTTATAATTTAAATTTTCGATATAGTCTGTTTTTTGCAGAATCTCTTCTTTTGAAACTCGGTTTTGATTAAATATTATATATTGAACACGTCCTGATTGTTATCAGTTTATTGTTGTGCCCGTTGATTTTTAACACCGATGATTATTACAGTTTAAATAAATTATAAACTACAGTCAACTCCGATCAAGTGAACAGCCTCGAGACGGGAAAAAACATACCCTTTACCTGAGTGTGCAGATATCAGGAGTAAATATACATAGTAACGTAGAAATGCGACCAAAATTTTTTGTGTATTTAACCGGAGTTGACTGTTCTCAAAAAATACAAAGTTCACTGTGTTATCTTATAAGGTTTATTCATATTAATTGGATCATATGCGTATTGTGAAACAAAGATTATGGGGAAATGAAAAAACACCAATTAATCAATTCTGTTTAAGCTTTCAACATGGTTTTTTGTTTAAGTAAAATTATTTTATGTTTTATAAATGATAACTTTCTGGCCGAATAAATTTCATTTTGTTTATGAACAAGATTTTGCTTATAATTTTAAAACTACTCGTGAGTGTGTTTTTGCCACATAAGATTATCACTCAAATAGTCAAAGACCATATCTTCTGAAATTTTACGTTATTGTTGAAACGATAATGAATATTCTTCTACTTCAATTTTTGCTATATAAATAAAAGATTCAATTGACAAGCCACAAAAAATGTGTCCATCTTTTTGGATGTATGAAATTCAATGTCAACAGCTTCGCAAAATTCAAATAAAGATTAATTTATATTTTCGCGACATCTAAAAATGAAAGTAAATATAAGTTCGATTTTATTAAAAAATTGATACATTTTAGCTATCGTTTCAAGTTATTGATACAACACAATGAATAAATTTGTGACATTATTTCTAATTTATTCATATGAACTCTGTTTTCCCGGCATATGTATTGCCTCATGTAGAGATAGTTGATTTTAATTATCTCTATTTCCTTAGCATAAGGACACAATCGTCCATATACAATTATAGACGAAAAATGTTTCAACAATTCGCTACAATCGTTCGCTAACCAAGCCATGAATTATAAACGATAAACTTCCATTCAATGAAGAATTACTCAACACTGATACCTCATTTACAATAGATTAACCTCTAGTATCAAATATTGTCGATAATTTTGACAATTCATTATTGTTTCAATTCTTTGATATTGCATTAAACATATAAAATCTCTTTGCTCTTCTATATTCGTCAACATCCTCTATTTTTTGATACCACCATTTTTAAACGTCTAAATCTCAATTATTTGAAGATGGCATGAGAATGAGTAAATTTGATTATTCGTTCGAAATTTAGGCCAATCAATACCTGAGAGACTGGTATAAACTTATAAAGAATTCTAGATAAAGTAATCAATCAAATTTCTTGAGTATATATTATTGTAGTGGCAAACTATTAATTCACAATTTCATATCATAATTCGATAGAAAATTTGAATGCGTTAAGAGTACCATATTTTCCTATCAAACATAGTTAGACCAGAAAAACCCTTAAAAATAGTATAACATACTGACCATTCAAAGTGGATATTACTCTACAATATCGAAACAATAATTCTGTCTCGCATTAATTAATTTTCATGGTATAGTTTTCATTTGAATGTCATAAATGCAATTTCCAACTCTAGCTGATGACTGTTAAGTGTCGATAATATATGGTAAATTTTTGGAAAGAATCCAAACCGCAATAAATACATATATGTAGTAGCATGGCTTATGACATTGAATTTCTTTACATTATAAATGGCTTGCTTTTAGTTTATTCTCAATGATATTTTAGTAGTTTAATTTGTATCCCTATTTTCTTTTATCAATGTTCTTACCACTTTTCAGATTAGGGTGTTCATTATTTTTGAATATTTTATGTGAAGATATTTTCGTGATAGTTATTCAAATATGAATGCATGAGCATATAAATTGGATATTCAGAAACTATTTCACATTTATAATTTATTTAAAAAAGGCCTGACTAGATAATATGTAGTGTTTATCAAAAAACGGATAGTTTGACCTGATTAATACCTTTTAAATTTCTCTGAGAGAGCACGCCCTTAACACTCGAGGATCGATTTCATTTAAAGATTTTAAAATTTATGTGCTTAACGTTTATCACTTAACTTTTTGCTGAATCTAATGCCTCATCCGGGGATAAAACACCTAATAGATTCCTGCAAAGAATTCGATAACAAGGAAAAACCTAGATGGAAGCTGATTTAAAAAGAAAATATGTTATATATCCAAAAATCACGTCAGCCATGCTCCAGCAAGATAACATCGTCCTTTATTCAGAGATATATAATAAAAATAATACAACGTAGCGATTCACCAAATCTAAAAACATTTTCATCGATTTAAAACAGTGACTGGTCTATTTATAATCGAGTACGGCATGTTACAACTATCAATATTGGTCTTATGTCGTAATAAGATGTAAAATCGAGTTTCTTCCAAAAATTATTGAAAAATTAATCTGAACAAAACCATGAAAATAGTGAATATATACCGATTTGGATGAGGCCATCCTCTATAATATTAATATTTGAAGTTATCCTTGGGTGATTTAAATAATTTTTTATATTCGTAAATCTTGAATTTCTTGTGATTTATCTAAATCATAAAATTAATTAGCGAAGAGTATTTTGGTTAGAATAATACATATTTGAATCATCGGTATACATTCTTTTAGCTGAGAAAATGAAACTTAATTCGAGCTTTGGAATTTATCAAAATTAGTTGGTAGACATTAAACTGGAAGCCCTTTCCTCTAATATATCATTCGTCAAACCAACAATGTTTCTTGCTTGATGTTGTATGGTGTTCCCCTTCTGTGATCAATCTTGAATTGACTTTATACTGTGAGGGATGAATCATGTTTTTAAATTAAAAACGAAGGACAAAATAACGTCTAAAAATATGAGGAAGCGTATATTCTTGCTTTAGAATAACTGAGTAGCATTTTTAAAACCCGAATTTTGTATTCTGAAAATTTTCTGCCAGCCCCAACCTTCGCACCAATCAATCAAAAGTTTGGACACTGATAAAATTCTGAACTTTAGTTGAAATTTCAGGCCAAATTAGCTGGACACACACACTCTTAAATTGTGAGTAAAAATGTGAAAAGAATATTTATACGAATTTCAGGACAAAGTGCTAATAATTATGCTCCAATCTTAGGAGTTTAAACGGAACTTTATTAATTTTAATAAAGATATTTCAATTAGCTGTTACATGTTCCACTCTGAAATGTTGACTGTTCAAAGTACATCAAACGAAACTCTAATTCCCTTTGAAGATGACCCAACAATTGCGTGTAAATATAGTGGAATGGTCATTTTACGTTGATAAAGTTATTTTAATTTTATTTTCAAAAAATCCTGATGAATTAAAAACACCTAATTTTTCATAAAGTTGGTTGTTCTTACAGTCAAATAATGAATATTCGAACTCGTGACGTGATACCGAATCAGTTACGGCAATTTGAGTTATGTAAAACTCGGTTTTCTTTAACAATTTTATCAACTTTTCCCATAAATTTTCGTTGTTGAGAAAATCTTGACTAATTTGGAACTTCGTTATTTTTTTGTGTAAAATTTTCCTTCCGCTTAATCCTGATCAATAATATGCTAATATTTGAACTTTTTAAATGTCATCTAAAGATTTCTTTCTTCTCATATTATAATTAAGCTTTAACATTTCAACTTTCCACTCGAATACCGAGCACCCGCGAATCTTAAAATTAGTATTTTCTCTAAATTTAAGTTATTTTCTGGTAAATTTAGATGGTAGCAACCTTTCTCAAACGAGAATTTTTATTTCTTTACATTCTAATCACGAGGTATAAGTTTATTTTATGATGCAAATAAGATATTAAATATCCTATAATAATTCCTAAAAAATGTACTTTTAGGAAAAATAGAAAAACACATCACTGCATTTTAAACATTTTAAAACTTTTTAACAAAACAGATCTGAAAATTTTTTTGTGTGGATGGCTGGCTATTATTTTTCCCACCTAAAAGCCATAATTTTTCACAGTATTTCATAAATATCTCAATATATATTTTCCAGGATTTAAAATGGGTTTACGACAATTTAGATATAAGTATTTCCTACATTTAAGACCAATTTTATATAAAATGGTTCATGCAAAAAGGAGAAATTACAAAAATGGCTACCGAATCTGTTATTTTTTCCATCATTATACATTGACAAGACGGACTTTAATTTACATTTAAGGCGAAAGCTTGGACATGCTTGCGTGGACAACTAGCCAGAACTGCGGTTTTTAATTCTAGTGGTCGGAATATAGGTATTGCGGATGCGATGAGTATGCCAGGACTAATACATAAAAGAGAATAAGTAAAATCGTACAATATGGAGGAATTCTCCGCCTTTCTGACAGATGGTTTTCAAGAGTATCCCATGGGCCAAAAAGCTCTATTATGAACAATGATATGTTACATCATACCGAAACAGTCAGATGACTAGTCGAAATTCGTTGGCACCAAATACATTTTCTTCCATCTTACTCTTCACATCTGAACCCTATAGAACTGCTGTTCTCTAAATGGAAACAAGCAGTAAATTTCATTAATCCGACTTCTTCACCCGAACTTTTGATTGTATTATGTAAAACAGCAACCTAAATATCAGATTTTCAGGAGTGTGATCGAGAATCAGATCAATATATCTCGAGGTCCATTAAAATACAGCCTTTAGAATGAAAGGTTGACGATTATTCTCTGTAAAAATTTAAACTTTTTCTTATTCCTTCGACAAAATTGAAATTTAAAAGATGTTATATTTGATGAAGTCAGTGATTCATTTACTTGTATCCGCGATCCACCCAAAAGGGATTTACCGAAGATGGACCAATTATTATGGCATTCGCTCCTCGTACAGCCCACCATCAGATCTGTCTTTTGATTTACAAATTGTAGGAATTATTTTTAAAAGATTTGAGAACAACTTTTTGATAGAGAATACTTAAAATCGAAGACACACACAATCAATAAACATTGAATCTGACCTAGTATCAAAAGAAATGCTCACGTACCTAAGAACATATAGAGGGGGAATTAAGTCACAGAGATCAACTCGATTATCAGATGGTTCATGTTGAGTTTTGTCTTCAACAGCCAAGTCATGTATCATGGGAGAAGGGCAAACAGTAAAGAGAACTACAAAGCACTCACCAAGTACGTCGGATTCTAATACAGTATTGGAGATTAGACTATATAAACACGTGGTTTTCTTATGTCTTAGGAAAATTTTACCAGAGGCCATGGGACTCACGATTATAATGAATTAAGATGGTTTCAACAATTTTCAACAGGCCCAATAAGAACATTGCGTTTGAACTTGAAAAGTGAAGATTTGAAACTTATGCATGGTTAAGTATCGATCCCATCGCTGTCCGCTCATTGATGACATGACAGCGACCATAAATATGGATTCGCACCTGGAATCCTGCTAGACATCGTCATGTTTGGAGTGCCAGCGAAAAAGTGAATTAGAGCTAAATAGAAACGATGGGGATCTTGATAAGGGCATTGAAAGCCCGCTGCGAAATATTTGGAGCTCATACAAGTCGTCAAAACATGAAAGTTGTAATAATGAAAATTAACCAATAACATCAATTTTTTAGATCCCTAGCTTTCGTCTTCTCCAATTTCGCTTCTTTGTGTTGTATCTAGGTTTAAAATCAAAACTACCTTATAGAGTTCTTATATTTCTGCCTGAACCAGTTTGGTACCGATCCGCTGATTTTCTGGTACTTTGCCAGAGATTTTTTAACCTTGAATGTCTTATGTGAAGGCTGAAGTAATAAACCACTCTTACCATTTAAAACCTACGAGACGAAACTTAACGAACAGTGATGAGTTCGGTTTTTCTGTTTTATCGTATGCGCATACATCAAGCGTGATTAAAAAAGAAACATTTTTCAGGGTATTGTTTTATTTTAAGAATTCTTTCTGCGCGCACTCTCCATCGAATTTCTTTTCTCGTATTCATATATCTATTAAAAATTTAAAGCCCAAGCGACGTTGGTTAATTTCGCAATTTTTAATGTATTTACTTTTTGATTACGTTTTTTGATGGTGTGGGTTAATTTTTGACTAAAGTAGAGACTTCTCAAACAAGGGTCGGATATTTTCGGATAATATCGCAGCTTTATTCCTAGTGGTATTTTATTAATTTTGCATACTAATTGTGACATAGATTTCTTTTTATAAATTTTGATAAACTAACGTAGTGTTTAGTGGCACCAAATGAAAAAAAAAGGCGCATGTATATATAATGGATGTTGAAAATCGCTCTTAAAATATACAAAACAAGTCTTTTGTCAAGTTAAGCTTTTCCTTTGACAAATAGCTAATATTTATTAAGATAAGTTCTATTTTACAGTCAAATATTCAAATAACATACCGGGTTTTGCGACCAATAAAGTCATCCGTGACGACCAATAAAGTCACCCGTGACGACCAATAAAGTCGTTTGTGACGACCAATAACGTCGTTTGTGATGACCAATAACGACACTTTTTTTAAATAAATTCTTGAACATAAAAAAGAACTGTATTGAGGAAAACGAAAAAGTTTAATGTTCAGCATGCATGTACAATATGAAAAATAGTTACTGTGTTTTTGATATAAAGAAGCGGGTTGTCGATGAATAATGGGAGTTGTAACAAGGAATTTAACAGAAAATCAAAAGAAGTAACAAAAAACAGTTAAATTAATAGATGTAGTTTTATTTTCAGATATGCATAACTTTAGTCTCTAAGAATGTCTTATTCTTTAAGGCACATATTTGAAAAAAATGGTAACTATTTTTCATGTTCTTCATGCATGCTGAACATTAAACTTTTTCGTTTTCCTCAATACAGTTCTTTTTTATGTTCAAGAATTTATTTAAAAAAAGTGTCGTTATTGGTCATCACAAACGACGTTATTGGTCGTCACGGGTGACTTTATTGGTCGTCACGGATGACTTTATTGGTCGCAAAGTTTTATATTGTTGGAAACATTTTTAACTCTTTAAACTTAAAGAATTTCATCATGATTTTTAAAGACTCATTATTAAAACTGGAATTCCAATAAAAAACATAAATACACACTGCTTGATTTGAATATATTGTTGAAAGGTCTACGACTCCATACATTTCTGTGTCCAACGGAAGTGAATAGGATATCATATGTAACGTGGTAGGTTGCATATCTCAACCAATATCTAAACATAGTGCTATCTGACGATGGGTTGGCCCTTTTCACAGGGAATTTGATCGTATCAAATAATCTTATCACACGTTCAGAAATGTAGATCAGCGTTTCATTTAATGATACTATTTTTAATTCTTTCTACGATTCTTCATTTAAAGAATGTTCTATATTTATCTTTTCATTTTTTAGACTCGACAGTTGTATATTCAAACCGATGCCCGCATACAACTGGATATATTTATCATCCCCTTTACTCAACACTACCTAAACTTTTCAGCCCCTTTCAGAGGTTTGATCCCCTTGGTATGTATTCTTCCGTTGATAGTCAGTGGTTAAAAAGTTAATTTCCTTTATTTTGCCTCATTACTGTGCATGAATACATGTCCAAAGTGGCATTTGATCGTTTACAAGGATAATCATCTTATGTAATCGTATGAATAAACAAAAATCTGTTGGATACTTATCCGAAATGATGGACTAGAATTTTCATTATCAATTTATTAGTTTGAACCTGAATTTTCTGTTGTAATTTCTGTTTTATGCTAATCGTGGTTTTACATCGAAGAATGGCAGAATATGAGCTACCAAACTCTAGGATCAATATGGGCAAAGAACTACAATGTATTCATAGAGAGTAAGAATAATGGATTATACCATTTGTCTTACCCCGGTTTTGTAGATTTCGTCACAATCTTCATGTCGGGTGTAGAAGAGGTGAGAAGAGGTGTCCACATTGATAGAGGAACCTCAAAAATTCTTGGCAAACTGCATGGTTTTCGGTTCAACTTTAATATCAAACTTTTTCTTTGTTGCATCTGTAAAATTGGCATCATTTTCCATGTTTCTGATTTTGTTTGAGCTTTCCTTCAAAATGTGGTTTTGAGAATCTTCTCTTCTTGGAATCTCTGGTTTAATTGAATAATGGCTAAACGACTATATGATTGCATCAGTTTTCCGTCCAAAATGGCCAACTTCCCGATGCTGACATTCAAATGTTCTGGCAATGTATTCTTAAGTAAATTGATATTTATATAGATTCTACCTATTAGAGTTGTGAGAATATTAAATCAGATTCAAGATTGGAATATTTTCTGTCATTTACTGAGATTTTATTTTGCTTTACAGAAAAGAATATTTCTAAAATTTACTTTTTGTAATAAATTCAATACCAGAACCTTTGAATGTCACCATCAGAAAGTCGGTCATTTTGGACGGAAATGGTGTAATATCAGCCCAAAATAGTGAATGATCTTCTAAACACATCACAATGATTTCTTTTGGTTCAAAGCGTCGAAACTTGTGCATTATAATGCTTGACTGCGATTACAATGCCTTGCAATTGATTTCGTCGATGAAGGGCGGCCTTGATAATGATCTCGAATTTGGGCAGAAACTCAGTTTTTTTCCTCCCAGGTTTTGAGACAAATAACGGAATTTGTATTGAAATTAATTTGTGAACATAAAACAGAACTGTATCGACGAAAATGAAAATGTTTAATGTTCTGCATCCGTATACAACGTAAAAAATAGTTACCATTTTTCGAATATGTGCCTTAACGAACAAGACACTCCTAGTGACTATGGTTATGCCTTTTTGAGAATAAAACATCATCCATTAATTTAACTGCTTTTTGTTACTTCTTTTGATTTTCTGTTAAATTCCTTGTTACGTTTCCCACTATTCATCGATACAATCCGCTTCTTTTGACGAAAAACCAGGTATTGGTAACTATTTTTTACGTTTTACATGCATGCTGAACACTAATTTTTTTCATTTCGGTCAATTCAGTTATTTTTTATGTTCTAAAATTTATTTAAGAAAAATGCCGTTATCGGTCGCAAAACCCCGTAGAAAAAAACTGCGTTTCCACCCAAACTCGAGATCATTTGCAAGGCCGCCTCTCGTCGACGAAATCAATTGCAAGGCACTGTATATTTCTCAAGTTTGGCGATGTGAACACGCTGCCGAATTTTGGAAAATATGAAATTTCATCTAAAAATGATTTATTAGGAAGCAAAATATATATAGCTAGAACAATACACGGTGAAACTTTTATATGGACCGTATATAACGGTGAAAAAAATAAAGTTTTTTTCCTTTTTTACTTTCAAGAAAATTTAATTGATTCCTAAATATTAGAGAAATGAATTAGACTAGTGTATATCTGTAGAAAAAATACAAATTAGTTTAAAAATGATTGTACGCATAGAAAACTTAAATGTTCGTTGTAAAACCAATGCGTTGTCAATGACTAATACGAATTTATCAGAAATCATTTGCTATTACGCGTTATGTAAACATTTTTGAATACAAATTTATATGAAAAATTCTTAAATTTATCACATAAACACAGAAAAAACTGCACAAATGAAGCAGATTAAATCAGCATTGAATGATCTCCTGAACGAAGTTGTCAAGAATAATAGACATTGATACATTGGAAAAAAACGCTTGTTCTATAAATTATTAGAATTTTTTGAGAAAGAAAATAATCCTTGAAAGGAATTTAATAAAAATTACCATAAATTTCAAATGTTTTTTTCATGGGCCTGTTAAAAACATTCATCGCCTTTTAAGTTTTTAGCCTAATTTCACATGACCAAACGTATTGCAAAAGTTAAAAGTATCAATATTTTTGAATTCCCATGAAGAGTAAATAGGTAAATTAGAATGTAATAATGTATAGTTACCACATTTTTATCAATTTTGAGCCCAATTCACTTCCTGTTCAATTCGATCAATTTTCATTATTTAAATGCATTTCTTGCAACACTGTTCAAGTTATACTGATTCCCTGTGAGCTAAGAAGGCTTTTATATTAACACAGTGCAACATTCATTTTATTCGCAACTGTCTATCTTTGGACTTCGCAAGAAACCCGATTGCTCATTTGGCGGTGGATGAATTTCTATTTTTTTATATCTAGTCACGTTTGAAATTATTATTTTTTCTTCCATCCACGTTCCGTTAGTTTACCCTAACATTTATCAATTTATGGCTATCAGTTTCATTTAAGTGTTTTTCATGGATGATGTATTTTTGAATTTTATAGATTGAATCAAAAAATGAAAATTGATTAAAGGAGGTTTAATATCCTAATCATGCAACAAGTTTTTGATTTATTAAAAAATTAACTTGCTCGCAGAGATTATGAAAATGGTTGTAAAGAATATTATGTGAATCAACTAAAAACTATATCTAAGAGTATATACAATGTGACCCAAAAATTACTATATTTTGTTTTTTGAATAAAACTTTTTTTGTGGATAAAATTCGTTAAAACTTTACACGAATAAACTAGATACATGGAGAATTTTTGTATATAGATAAACGAGTCCAAATTTGCAAAATTGGCGGCGTAACTAAGATTTTAATATAAATTTCCTAGCTTTGATATAACTGCTCGGATTTTTTTAGGTCATATGGAACGCAATTCATAAGAATATTCATTAAATAAAAAAATAGCATTTGTTGATACAGCAGTGGCAAATTGAAGAAAACTATGGGAACGTGCGCATACATAACAGAGTTTGTTTAAAATCGAATATGGACAATAATCATAAATGAAAGAATTTTCATAGTGGAACGTTATTTATTACATGGCATATCGATAGAAAATACAAGAAGATACTTTAAAAATAAATTTTACAAAAGAGAGGTCCTTGCCCTAACCACTGTTTACAAAATAGTTTCTAAATTCCATTCGCTTAGTTATTTCAAGATGACAATCGTGGATTACTGGAAGGCCTATGAAAGTGAAAACTCTTGAAAATATACAAAAAATAGTGAATTATACAAAAGAAGTTCCTCGAACTCGATGATGATAGCATCACAACAGCTGGATATTAAAAGGGAATCACTTCGAAGGATAGTTCATGCCGAGCTAAATTTAAATCCCTGCGATATTCAAATGCACCAACCTCTGAACGATGTTGCAAAACATAACAGATCACAATTCGCATTCAATATGAACGAACGATTGACTCATAGCCAAATCGAGATTGATAAAAAAAACTTAGACGAAGCCCATTTTTACATAGAAGGATATGTCAATGAGCAGAATCGGAGAATATGGTGCTCTGAATTACCATATATAACAATGACAAAAAGTTTACTTCTAATCAAAGTAACTGTATGTTGTGGGTATGTAAAGAGTGCTTGATATACCCATTTTCATTGAAAGAACAGTTACGGCGAATAAATACACCAAAATCTTATATACTGAGTTCATACCACGAATCGAAGAATAAGGACTTATAAATTAAATGTTTTTTTTCAAGATGGTGCAAGTCTTCACAGAAAAAATCGAGTTTTTGATTTTATAGAAGAGCATTTCTGTGAAAAAGTAATTCCGTTTGATTATAAAAAAAAATCGATGGGACTTGACTGGCAGGCTTATTCACCGGATCTTAACCCATGTTATTTCTTTCTGCGAGGCTTTGTGCAAGATAGAATTTAAAAATGTAACCCTAAAACATAGGAAGATTTTAAGAGGTATATTATTCAAGAGTTTTCCGAAATTAATTCAGAAATGGTAAATAGTGTCATTGCGAAATTCCCATGCTTCTTTTGCGCATAACGGCAGTTGAAGGATCCCATATATAATTTATTTGTTTCTAGATTATCTGAAATATTTTATATTCATAGTTTTCATATTTCTATTGAGAATTTTTTAATGTGAAAATAACTAAATGGACTTTTAACCAGGAAAAATTGCGTAGTTTTTTAACACGCATTTCCAAAGTTTTCTTCAATTTGCCACTGCTATATCACAAATGATAATTTTTATTTCATATTCTTATGAAGTGCGTCCCATATGATCTGAAAAAAACCAGAGCAATTCTGTCAAAGCTACTTAATTTCCATTTAAAATCGTAATTATTCCTCCAATTTTGCGAATTTCGACTCGTTTTTCAATGTACAAAATTTACACATTTATTTCTTTAACCTTCATGTCATTAGGAATTACGAGTGGTCAAGAGGGGGAAAAACTTCGAATCCTGCAGTGCTCCCGCGATCAACAAACACGAACGATACTGGCCATTAATTGGCACAACGTTGCTAGTTCAGAGGTGATTCGAGGATCGGTCAATATGGACAAGTTGAGTGGTTTCTTGACCTCAACCATGAGCATTCTCGGTGAAGGGGAAGAGTTCATTTTCGTAATGGACTATGTCAATTTTCACCACTCTGTCACAGTCCCAGAGAGTTCAAATTTCTCAAGAGAATTTCTTCCAGCCTACTCATCAATGCTCAATCTGTATGAAGTCTTTGCTTTAATAAAATCAAATGTTCGTCAAAGCAGTCCTTTATTAGATATCCAGGACCAGATTTCCAGTAAGAAGGATGCATCATGCAGTATGATCCCACAACATTTGGAGAATTTCATAATACACGCTGAATCATTCTATAGAACATGCCTGAACCTTGAGGATGTAGGAGGAGTAATCATTTAAATCTTATACCAACTTTATATTTATTAAACCTGCGTTTTCCCGATTTCTAAAGAATCAAAACGATTGTTATTTTATCATCTAAGGTTGCCAGCCACCAGACGAAAGTCAGGATACAATTTAATAATTTAAAACGTGTCGATTTTGTTAATTATGGCATCATTATAACGAAAAATTGTTACAATTATGAAAAGTTGAAATGTTATGGCAGAAGGCTATGTAGGATGTAGAATTTTGACTGTTCATTTGTCCGATTTAAATTTCTACGTCGGAGTTTACAGGTAAAAACCGGTATTTGTACAGAGTTTGCTTCAGAAGTCTTGAATGTTTAAGTTGGCACTCCCTGGTGATATTTATACTTCCAATATATGAAATCATGCTATTTCAGCCGATCTCATCTTTGATTTCCAAGAACATCGGACGTTTTCCCAAGGAGTTGTCTGTTCTGAAGTTATCTATAATTGAACAGTATGAAATAGAGAGGGATATTGGTAAGATGGCCGCCGACACCTGAATATTAGTTCATCGGTTTCATCACCTCGTAATCAAAAGAAACCCCAAAAGATTTGGTGTCAGAAGGATGGAACTAGTTCAAGAATATTTTGTGGTTTGTGTGAGTTAACGTCAATATGCCACATTTATCGCCTTATATTCCGTTCATTCGTGTTCTGATCTTTTAATTGGAATAGATATTCAACGCAGAAACTTTATATATTCAAGAAATTAGTGAGAATCTATCTTAATTAATGTTCTTTCGACAGAAAGATGATGTGTTGGCTGTCTTTGTTTTCTCCCAAGGCTTAACTCATGATTTTACAGCCTTCAAAATTCACACAGATAATGGCGTCAATTATTGGTTTTAACGGTATTTTCAATACGCTCATTTTTGAAGAGTGGTACAATATTGAGGTGACTTGACTAGCAACTTTATACTTGAACAGGGGAGCATAGGTATACAAAGATCACAGCTTTAAAGAGGATGAATGAGAAGTATGCGGTACAGGTTTGAGACTATATGACAATATCAAAAAAGCCAAATATCAATCACGCTTAAAATTTTATTAAGGCTATATTTCAACTCCGTTTTGATGATTCTATGGCGCCTAACTATTTTTATATGATAAAACTGAAATTGGTCAACGGAGGCGATAGGAAGTGGTCTCATTGAGCCCAATTCAGATTAAAATTTTGGATAGAAGAAATAATTCTCGGCGTAGATTTAGTTGAAGTAAAAAATCTGAGAGAGATCAGTTACTGCACTTCGAAAGAGGTTTGACAGCGTTCTTGCAAAATACACATTGACTCAGTTAAATAATGGCTGACTTGCACCGAAGACCAAAGTATTCAAATTGTTTGTAATTTTTAAACATAGAATTCTTCTACATTCTTTTCTTTCATAAAACGAACCTGTCTTATTTGATTATAAACGGTACTATTTGGATGTCCAAATGTGCTGAATAGGCAGGAAATCGATCTGTAAAGGCTCGGCCTAAAAACAATCCTGATAGTGCTATTTAGTAAGGTCATTGTTTGAAAATCAATCCAAGGTTGTAAAGAACAGTGAAAGGTTAGATCTTTACATTTGTTCTATAATTCCAAATATATTATTTGAATTTGAACATTCTGGTTATTTTATTATACGATTTATATCTGGCCAACGGATGGATGACCAAGAATCAAACCACTTAGTCCTTATTTGTATGAACGCATGAAATAGAACTTTTTTTAATGCGAATATAGTTTGGAACACTTCAGATACCACCCATTCAAGTCACTCTCCGTCCCATCTCTTCGTTTCTTTTCAAGAGTATCTCCAATTTTCATAACCCAGAAACATCTAATTTATAAAGGATGGATATATGACGTTGGAAATATTTGAGTAACTACATTCATTGACCCTATCCCATCAACCAAGACCACTGGAATAGTCATGATTTCACTCTAATAGTTTCACACAAGTCTATCATTTATACATCGCCATTTCTATCCTTGCTGTCAAAAATGAGCAGTCCAATTATTTCACGAGTATCTTTAGAAAATCCACAGTTTCGTCTATTGAGTTGTTATTTATCATATGAATATATTTGAAGAGTACAAGGCCAGTTAAACTGCTTCTTATTCCCTTATAGTGCCAAGAAAAATGCAGTTTTCAATTTTTATGGGGTACATTACTAATTACAAGGACGAAGAATATTGTCGTAGCACAGCATAATGAATTTTCATGTAGATAATCATGAACAAAGGAGAACTCTTTGCCATTTCATCTGAAGAAAAGTCGATCAATGTCGCATGGAGGATTTATTGGATAAATGAATTTTGTTATAAAAAAACTAAAGTTTTATATTAACACGCTGATGTTTGTGATGGGGGTCGAGAAATTTTTTGTTGAATGGTGAATTGAGCATAGCCAATCAACCTTGTTGTGTCATTTGGTTGCTCAGCTGGAGATGAGGACTGTATTCACATCAAAATACCAAAGGGAATGTCAACGGAGTAGTACGACTAGGGTCATCGAGGATTGTTCTTAGAGCAGAACATACTTAAATTAATGAAATATATATACCACAAATCAAATCTTGTGGGTTGATAAGGTTTGCCGCGATCATTTCACCAACTACCTTTTCGGGATTATCTAGTTAAGATAACGTACCACCTGTTGATGGGTCATAATAAAAAAATATATCGTTTTTTTCACCATTCTGATCGCGGATTCTAAGAGATAATGGGAGTTTTCTTTTATGGGAATCCGAACCTATTTATATAGATTAAATACTGGGCTCCTCAGATGTCTGTGGTTGTTGGTCGATTGTCACAGTTGGCTCCTCTTGAGTTTTTTGGGTTTTCTCCGTCTCATCTTCATCAGGCCAAATCCAAAAACCAGCTGGGTGCATTTGATACACCTCATTCGTTTTCTGAGGTGCAACCTACATCAAAAGCAGATATACGTATGTTGGAGCACAGTTTGTTAACGAAACACCGAAGTTGGCGAATTGTTCAGCCAAATAAGCTTTATCCTTATAAAAATCATCAAATACTTTTGCGTTTCTGAATATTTTCATTTTTAAAAGGTCATTTGTATCAGGTCTATTTGTGGTTCAAAATTTACCTGGCGGATGGGTCCTTTTGAAGGCATTTTGCTATGAAGCTTCGAAAGCTTTTTGAATATTGCTTCATAGGTTCTTGAGATTTAATCGTGGATTCCAGTGTTGGTGGATCTTGACTGATGACGTTAACCAGAACTTTCATTGGTGGCAACTCTGAATACGGAGGTTTTCCAGTTGCCATCTCAATCGCGGTTATTCCCAAGCTCCAAATATCTGCTTTGAAATTGTATCCATGAATACTTTCCAGTATTTCTGGAGCCATCCAACATGGAGTTCCCACAAATGTCTTCCTGATACGATTTCTGTCACCATAGTCCATTATTACCGCACTGACACCAAAGTCCCCAAGACTCACATTTCCATCAGAACTGATCAGAATATTCGCTGCCTTAACATCGCGGTGAATTTGGCCATGCTTATGGAAATAATTAAGGGCTTTCACAACTTCTTTCAAAATGGCTATTATCAAGGTTTCACTCAGAATGCCAGCGATAGGATTTATATCGTGCCGTCTTTGGACTGTTTTTATCAAGTCAAGAACTGATCCACCGTCCATTAATTTCATGACAATCCACAATTCATATTCACGTACAAATGATGTATAGTAAGGTACGACATTTTCGTGGTTACAAGTATGCATAGCTTGAATTTCTTTTTTTATTTCTTCTATTGCGGCATCAGTGTTTTCAAAGTCGATTACTTTGATGCAAACATGTTGGTTTTTGCTTGGGCAGAAAGCTGAATGAGCTGTCGAAGCTGTTCCACGTCCTACATATTAGAAACCGTAAGAATGATAATATTCACGAGAAATGTTTGAAAACTGTTGTCAATCAAGAAAACCATTTTAAATTATTTTTATCAATTTGAAGATATTTTTAGTTTAAATGTTTTAATTTTCACAAAATGAAAATCTATTATTGCCATAAAAACACATTTCTAATTTTAATATACGGGTCTGGTTGCAAATTTTAAAAATTCCAATCATGGGAAAACATTCATATCTGGTTCGTACAAAATTTTGATTTCATCTTGTTGCGTCATCAATACATATTCAAACACTGTGAGAACTTCGATGATCTGGAATATGATCGTTCATTCTGGACTTCATTGAACACTCCAGCCGAGGCTGTTAGCAAGAGGCGATTATAATAATCTTGGTTTGAGTTTGATAACATGTGGGTGGTTTTTACCTCAAATTTGGTACAATCTACACCATGACATTTTGACATTTGTTTTAACTTAGATTAAGGTTATATTTTACAAAATCATGACAAGGAACCAATTTAATTGCTTATAAAGAGTTTACAGGTCTAAATAAATGACAAATTAAGATTCTAGTTGAAGTATAGGTCACCTCGATCAGAAATAGCACAAAATAAACAATGTATAAGATATCGTTCAAACTCGGCTAAAAGCTGATATTTTAGGAACAATATTTCTTACTACTGTTGATTTGATAACCAACAAATTTTAAAATGCTTTAACGTATAAAAAATTAATGTAATATTATGCATTAAAAGATAGAGAAATTTCTAAAAAAATGTGAACCATTAACTAAATACAAATCAGTTATAAAACAAAATTATGGGGGCATAAAAACCTCGTTCAACTAAAAAAACAGCAATAAGGAGATTTAATCACCTTGGCTGAAATTGTAGAGCGTTTCTTCTTTTTCATATGATAAATATTGTGGCTTTATTTAGAATTTACTTTGAACTAAGTGAACTAGTTCCA
>JWZT01004076.1:131735-144388 GCA_000827895.1 Thelohanellus kitauei
GGCGAGTGTCGAGAAAAAAAGAGTGGTGGAATAAACCCATAAAAATGACTCCAGATATAAAAAAACATATCGGAGATCGTCTTGATGAGGATTTCCAAAGTTCTTTGAGAAATATCTGACTGCCACGGTTGATGCAGAAACATTAACACGTTTATTCGTCTATCATTTAACAATGAAATTATTACCTAAACCAATTTTTTTAAAACTTAGATGAGTTTTATTTTTTAAATATTTTTCGAAACGACGAAATCGAACCGAAAACCCTGTAAACAAATATCCGTATTTAAGATATATTATTTTTATGCTAAATTGCAGTCTGTTAGTTCAACAATGCTTCAATTTGACAATCTTGATCGGAAATGTGAAAGACCAAAATAAAACAAGGAAGAATTGTTTCATGATTTACGTTGACAAAACCGAAGATTACAACTTGGATCTTTTGGTTTAAATCTTAATTATTAATCAACCCATCAATGATGCAAAGCTTTGAAGTCAAAGATCCATAACTATTACAATCCATGCCCAAATAGGTCAACACGTTAGGCACGATTAACAAAATTACTATTCCGTACGATTCACTCGATTTCGGCTCTTTAATGAGTGAAAAAAAGTCTAAGTAGAGCTATAATACAAAGCCAGGTGTTTAAGGAGCTTTGATCCTGCACAGCAATTTATATCATGAATGATTCAAATATTTACCGAACCAATGAGTTAGCTATGAAAAGGCTCTCTGAATTTATACATCTTAACCTAATACGAATTCAGTTATCGTATCAATGATTGAGTGGCAAATATCTGATTAATTGCCGTTGTCAGGGACACATTTTAGATGGCTAGATATCCTGGCCAGTAACGACCAAATGATCAGGTGTTCACAATCTTCTTAATTAATAAAATCTTATTTCTTCCAGTCTACCCATGATCCTTCCTATCATTGTTCCTAGTATTTTATGATTGTTCAAACCGTGCTTCCAAATACAAAGTGCCGATCTCCAATAATATTTAATTAAACGCTTTTTAGTTACGCGGATTTTTCATTGATAAAAGCCCCATAATACGAACCCCCACGATTTTAGCAATTAAATAATTATTGATCATGTGTCTCTCACTAAATTAAAGAGACGGCTTAATGTGAAGCCAAAAATGCCTATTCATTCAACAAGTTTAAAGAAATAAGTTGTTTTTGGGTATATTAAATCGTTATCTATCGGGTTTGACATTCAAATGGTCACATCTAATTTTTTTAAGAGCTGAGATCAAATGATGGTTTACTTCAATTAACATATTGAATGTATTAACCAAAATGAGGATGGCAAAAATATCATACAGGATAACTAGAATGGCGAATGCTTTTTTGACTTGTGAGTGAATGGCAATAGAATATAATCAGGTTAAATATTCGTAAAATTGTGTGCACATACAACACACCAGATTTTGTTTTCAAATTTTATCATCTTATTTCTCAGTATTGAACATCAAAAAACTCAAATATGCAAGTGTCTAGTTTCAAAAATCAAAATATTTAATTGAATGAGTTATATAACTTGGAAAATATCTGGCTTATTGAAAAATGTTATCAAAAACAAATAAATTTATTCTTCTCTATGTTTCGTAGTTCTAAACAATCGTTTTAAAACGATAAATTATGAGTATTTTGGCTCAACTTAATTGCGAAAAATATGCAACTGCAAAAATTAAGATAAATACTCCTCTGTCTATGGAGTTTGTCAAATATAGATTTCAATCCTTTGACTAAATTTGTATTCATCAAGAACTTTTTTAATTCGTTGTTTCATTCTATATTTGTCAGTTGAAATTTTGTAAAAGTTCATTTGTTTTCAGAAGCAGGAATCACGCATTGTGTTTAAGTTGTATCAGCTTATTTATAGTTACTTAGAATGAATAAATTCTAACTATATATAAATCCAAATAGAGTTTTAGCTTTTTTATTTATAAATTTCGCCATCGTTTGTGCATGTACGCAAGTTTACAAGTATTTAACCTAATTAAATTCTATCGCAATACACTCCACAGTCAAAAAAACATTCGCCAAACTGATTATCCTGTATGATATTTTTACCATCCTCATCTTGGCTAACACACTCTATACGTTTATTGAAGTAAACCATCATATGATCTCAGCTCTTTAAAAATAATTCCGTTATCACTTGAACTCAAAACCGGGTAATACCAAATATTTGACCTGTGAGACATGATGCAAAACGTGTTTAAACCTGTATGCCAACAAACCAGGGTCTATGTATTACTTACCGGGTTTTGTAATCAAAACCGTGAAACGTGCTAATCAATACGGAGGATTTTTTTCAGTACCAGTTTTATTGAAGGAACTATTCTCTACTTTACGTAGATAATTTAAATTTCTTAAAGATATTGTGTTTGACAAAAATCGACTATTTATTATTAGTGAAGCGGTTTAATTAGAACGTTCAATTGTCTGCTCAAAATAATTAGTGAACCTTGTTTGGAAAACACTAACATCAACCATGACAATCAAAATCAAAATTTATCGAATAAACAACGTAACGATTGAAATAATAAAATTGATTTTGTTACTCTCGTGGTACATCTTCCAGATTCAAGCACTTCTGTAAAAAACTTTCTGAGTGTAAGAAATAATGTTGGAGGTGGTCAATGGTAATTTCCATGCATGATGAAACCATCATTTGTGTAAAATCATTATTTCCGCTAAGGGGTAATTCCTCTGAACGGACTTTTTATTTGTGAAAAAACCTCCTCGCACGAGTTTAGGAAAGGGATATATGGAGGTAAATACCTTACTCCGTGATGATATGTCAAAACATTTGGTTCCCGCGATGTATTGGAGCAATTTACATTATTTCTGTATGGCTGAGAATCGTTCCTTCAATATACTGGTACTGAAAAACATCCGCCATATTGATTAGCACGTTTCACGGTTTTGATCGTCATGGTTCACGGTTTTAATTGCAATATCCGGGTTTCATTTTGGTTATCCATGGGTTGTTCAATCTTTTTTTGTTAGCATACTCGCTTTCTTAAGGTGACGAATCGATAAAAATCCTCACTTAGTAATCTATTGCTCTCAATTCTGTTAAGTAGATTTGTGATAACCCGATGGGGCAGACTCTAGGTTATCCTCAAAATTCCAATCGATCTCGTTAACTAGTTGGAATTATTCAATTATCTTTGCCACATATTTCGCACATTGATCGGGCTGTTTATCAAATATCGTACCAAACACATGCCAGTTTAGTGGCCCATGGATCAAGTCGTTAGATTAATATCAATATCTGAAGTTAGATGAGTCTTGCTGGACAAAGTTTAACTGAAACCAACAAATATCTATACAAAAGGATGAACGTTTTAACTTTTCAACTACATTGATTTTTAAGTGTTGACGACTGACTTTCCAAGGAGTGGTTCACTTTTAAAGGATGACAGGAATTTGTAGTTAATTTTGCACAGCCTTGATTAACGGAGTAGCTAGTCTTGCTGGCACTCATTGAGAGTTTAAGTTAAGGAATTAATCATCACTTTACGTAAGTAACGGCTCAAGTTTCATTAAGAAAATTAAGAATATTAATGGGAACGATAAATCAATTCGTTTTATGGGTGTTGAATATCTAAGAGCTTGTGAGGATTGACCATTTGAGGATAATTTAAGGGGGTATTTGCCTGATAAATTAGAAGTCGGATCATAACTTGAGGGTATCCTTTATCATGTCCTGACAATAGCCTCGCCACAGTTGAAACAACGAGGCGGTCAGATGATAACTATGAAAGATATTTGTTAGTTTCCTCTTGAAACAGGTTTCCAGGACGAATTATTGATGTTCTAGAAACCATGAATAGTATAATAGATTCTTTGTGGTTCAGAATATAGATACTTGTCGGGTTTCATGAAGGAGTTGCTTGTGTCTTTATGAAGTGAAGATTTCTTGCTTGTTTGAGAAGAAACCTTAAATTCAATACTTACACCGTTGGAATTCTAATTATGTGAATTTTGGTTTGTTGGGGTAAATTAGAAAATAATGCTAATACTTGATTCACATGGAATTTATTGCGAATTTTGAAGAATCAAGGACTAACAAAGAGAATAACCCACAGATGATCAAATCAGGATGAATGTTGAAATTTAATTTTTAAGTGAGTCTCAGCCATTATTGTAATTTAATTGCAAAGGATGGGGCCAACTAGGTAGGCATGAATAAGCGCCACGATGTTTCATTACATTGTTTTCACCAAACTAAAAAAAGTGATAAATGGGTGTGTGATAATTTAAAAGTATTATAAGAAATAATAATACCAAAATGTGTCAAATATAAAAAGTTTAATCAAGTCTCTTTATCAAAATCTCAAGTTTTGTGATCACCTAAAGTGTTCACAACCGATATCTGGTCGTGAATATCAACCTGGCAGCTTTTGCTTACTAAAATACTTGATATTCAGTTTCAACGAGTGGGTGCTCACTCAATCATATTGTCTTATTTTTTAGGTTTTATATGTTTGAGATTCTTGATATTCAGACTAAGAAAATTGTTCAAGAATATATCCACCTGAAGTACGCAGGATTTTAAAATAAGAAATAAAATCTGTGACGTGAAAAAAAGGGATTTACTAACTTAGGTGAGATTAAAAATAGTTGCATTACAGCTAAAATGTAACAAATTTGAGGTAATTTAAAAACTATACAAGTTGTTTCGGGAGTAAAAGACAACAGTTTTGAATTAGGATTTGGCTGATCAGAGAAATATAAGCGTATTGGTTACGGTCGATGTAACTCATTTTGATGCTTGACTAGAAACGAGTAATATTTGTTTCATTCACTTTACTAATGTTAGATTTTTTTTGATTTTTTCCAACATTCCTGGTACCGAATCTTCATATTTTTTCAAAGCAAGTTCACTATTTGAGATTTTTTTCTGTGAATAGGCTGAAATTTTTCGGTGTAAAAGGACATCATGGAGTTCATATTTATGTATCAATTATTATTTAAAATAAAATGCGCCAAACAACACATTGCCGACGTTCATAGTTTTGTCAATTTTTTTCCATATGAACCAATACCGATCTTAGGTAGGTACCAGAGTAAATACTGTCAAATCGGAACATTTAGAAGACCAACACTGTATTAACAGATATATTCCTTCCAATATTGTAGATATTGAAAAATCAAACACCATCCAATCCACAAAAATGAAAATACATGTCTAAAATTCAACAGATATCTTGTTTTATTTATCTTCATAACTCTTGGAGAACGGTAAAAATGTACCACATTTTGTATTATATAGACATACGCTTGCGCGAAATTAAACTAAGTTGAGATTTCTCATTTTTGGTTAAAAATGATATTCCTGTTTAACTAAACTTAAGAATATGTTGGAATTATAGCTTTTATTGAATCATTAGAAAAGTTTTCCCTAGTATTCATATTCTTTGGGCAATATTTGACTTAAGTTCTTACAATCGAAAAGCTTCAACCCTCCGCCCCTCCACCAAGATTTTCAATATTTTGGATGTGTATCTGAGAATTTTAAGGAGCGACAAAATTTCTTATTGAATATTAATTTCTTATTGGTATCTTAAGTGTGTAAGAGCCTTCGACCATTAAACATTGTTTTTGTCCAGGCTATATTTTTCTAAATAATTACTGGCGTTAAAACTTAGATAGCTCGATCTCTGACAACCGAGTCAATGGAAATCTTTTTCTCAATCTCGTGATGCTGAAAGTTTTCTTAACTTCGACTGTTCGTTTCACAAACTCTCTCAGTTATACATCCTTCTAACAAAGAGACTGGTTGACTTAAAAAAGTTTATTTGGATATCAAATCTTTATTTTTTTCCTTTTTACTGGAACAGAATGACGTAAATGTCACTGAAAAATCCCGATCAATCAGGAATGGATTTGTTTGAGAAATCTAAGTGATCCTCTTTCAAACTTTGAGAATTCCTCTTATCTCAAAATGAGGAAGTATATTTTGTCGAATAGAATTTTTGATTTTGAAAGAAGGGATTTATCGAAAGTTGAATGGATAGCTCAACAAAGGGTTTAGAAGCATCTGAAGAGTTGAATGTCTTGGTATCTATCTTGAGAGATATCCGTTAGGATCGATAACTTCTAAAATAGGTGCGTTTCATTTCAGGCAGTAGTAATCCATTCTACCTTATGTAGCCCATTTTAAAACAGATAATTTCGTAATATGGCGAGATATTTCTTTCATATAGAACAAAGTTACGAAATAAATGGTTCATATGATGCTACTCTGATGTGAAAATTATTAGAATTAGTATCTCAAAAAATAGAAAAACTAAATCTGAAGGTGATAACATGCAATAAAACGAATCAATATATCTTGAAACAGAAGTATATATATATATATATATATTAAAAAATATAAACTAAAATTCAAATTATGGAAAACCTACTTATATTTTATGATAAGTGAGCCTAACATTCAGATATCGTATCGGAGAGGTGAATATTTCACTCAGTGACGTAATAAGTCGAAATGTTTAAAACCTGATCATATTTAAATGGAGTTTCATATTAATAAACGATTCTGCGTTTATTTGTGTATAATAAAGAAATAAGCGCCTTTATTTATGAAACTGAGGTGTCTGTTTGACATTCATCTAAACAAAATATGTGGAAAACAAAGATTAAGACTCGTAACACACTACCAACAATCACTCCCGCATTCTGAAACCTATCCTGCACTTCTACTCATTATAAATAAAATGGTTAACTTTTTTGATGAAATGTGATACTACTTTGAGAAACTATCAGTTTTGAAAGTAAAACGAGTTCAGAGTCTACAGTAACCCGTAGCAAGAAGTTTATTTAAATAATCGATGAGCATGGTTGATGGTTATCGGCTAAAGAAACTTAAATGAAAATTGCGTTTTTCAAAAATCACTGTTGAAATATCAAACAGGTTAACATTATATGGGAAAGAGCCGGGATTTCTTATATGAATTGCTGTTAAGACTAAAAACAAAAATCAGTTTAAATTTGTTACGAGACGAAAAACTTGGAAAGTAGGAAGGAAAATAATCTAATTCATACCGTATTACGAGTATAGCTTTATAAACACTCGAATTCGTCAATCCGAGCTCGAGTGTTGTTTTTACGCAGAAGTTTCAGAGTTTCGAATTTGCTACGGCCACCTGCAGTGAATCTTTCGACTTGTTGTTCTTGTTCTGTCTGAGCCCTGTGCTTGGTTCGAGCTAACGTTCCGAATTTCTTAATCATTCAGGCTTCTTACATCCATATCCTTTCTCAGCTCGGCGTTTCTACTTTTTGCTATTTCATTGTATGAAAGAGGGACCAGTTCTGGACCCTTCGATTTAAGTGCATCATCTTCGCATTTTTGTTTTCTCAGGTTCAGAACATCGTTAAGTTCTTTTTTATACTTATCCTCGAATTCTTGAAGCTATTCTTTATAATCAAAACTACCTTGCCATTCAATGCTTCAACTTCCTTCTTATGGGCCCGTTCAGAGTTAAGACGCTCATATTCCAAGAGGGTCTATATTAAGGTTATTCACTACTAGTTTCCTCTTCGTTTCATCGTCTATTTCGGCTTGTCTTTTGAGCTCATTAGCTCTTCTTTGAGCCTCCAATAATTCACGCTCCGCCTCTTCCTTTTTCCTACGTTCTTCTTCTGCTGCTTTTTTAGCTTCCTCCAGCTGTTCTTCAAGTAATCTTTTGGCGTCGTCGTATGTCTTTTTCACTTCATAAAAGTGTTACATACATTTGTTCGCTTCTTCTTCGTCTATGTAGCCTTCTTTTTTGATCAATTCTGATTGATGAATGAAGTTTAATTCAGATTCTTTCTGCTGTTCGAATTTTTTTCTCTCGCCAACAATTCATACTTTTTGATGTTTTCCGATTCTTGTGCCACTTGTGCTTCTCGTATCATGATACTGGTCTTCTCATTCGGCGCTCGTCTACTGAGCCAACGTCGATGGTTTCCTTTCACTGTGATCAGAATTTGCTCGTTATTATTTTCGGTTGTTGAATAGAAAAGAAATGGCTAAATATTAGTGAACAAGTACTTTACAATTTTTTTCTAACATATTGATAATTAGTTGTTTTCCATCATATGCAATGGAGTTGACTTCGGGCCAGGCAAAATTAATTTCTGGATTGACGCTAAATAAAATTAATGAAAAACCGATCTTTCGGCTTGTATATACTGATTCCACTACTGTCCAAACCAATCAGAAGATCTGTGTTTTTTCGGTTCTTTATTGGAAAATACGATATTCCATACATAGGTGACTGTTCCATGAAATTGAGGGCTTGGATAATCAGTTCCGTGCTTTTGGTTAATGCAAACATTACTAATGTTGAGTTTTGGCTGCTGTTAAAGCGGTATAGATTGCATCTTCCCAATCATTTCTATTCAAATCATAACGTGCCAAAATGCTGTATAAGAATAATCTGACTGTTTTGGCAGAATTTTATCAAATTTAGTTTGTATTACGTTTTCTGGACTTATGGCAGGATTTTCGTGATGAACCAAACAAGCCTGAATTATGGAAGCGATACATATGCTACTGCCGCAATTACAAGCTCTTCAGGTTTGATATAAGTTTGAGGATCAGAAACTATCCGAGAAAGTTCGTGTTTAAAAAAGAGAACCTGGTGACGAAACTAGTTTTACTTTCACTTTATCTTGGATCAATTCGGCTTGCATGCACTCTGGATAATACCTCACAGTGAAATTATAATGTGCGTTAACACCAGCAATTCGTTTAACTTGTCGTAATTTTATCTATCAGTAATTTTGAGAAAAACTCGCTTCTTTTTCTTAACCCAACGTGAAGAGCCTCTCAAATCTGTGTAGTGGAGTCCAAACCATTGTCTTTCAAAGATCCCTAGTTGTTTTAAAACCTTTTTTTTAAAAACAGGGTACTTCATTAAGTAGATCATGTCCCATCGTTCGATCATTTACATAGACGACAATCGATGAATCTATGGAGGCTATATAGCAAGGCATATCCTGAAATAAAAGAAATAAGAAACATTTGATTTCGTAGACATTGTAGTCGTCTGGTTATAATCCTTTGATGATTAGTAATCGCAATTTTGAATTCGGACTTTTAAATGAGTTACTCATAGGATTTAACAAATTTTAATGACTGATTACTTAGGTGCTAAGACCGACTCTTGATCTATTTGGCTCTACCATCTTTAAGGAACAATAAATGAGGGAACTCTTATAATTCTTAGTGTGTAATAAACTCTCAATTAACTTCAAATCACAAGTAGTGAACACCTTTATCGTTTGGTTTTAAAAACAAGCAAGAAAACATTTTTTGAGATGTCATGTAAAACAATAAACACTTAAACTTACAACAAATAGAAACACCGAATCGTATTTATGCCCTAAGACCAAATAAATATATATACTTTTACAAATATCAACTTTAAACGGTTGATGTCGCATTTCTAACCAGCTAAAAATATATAAAAACCATCTGGCATTCTTTGCCAATATCTAAAATGAATTAGTTGCAGCTTAAAACAATAACCAAATTTACCAGTCTTTCCGATAAGTTCGAGCTTGAAATTGTGGTATTTTTCAGCAGTTAGTTTTGATTCGTAAACCAAAACTCAAAATTTGATAAAAACTGACTAGAATCTTGAAATATACCAAAAACGTGATATATTTATCAATTTTAATCTTGTTAATTTTTTGAAATAATTAAGAAAAAAAAAGCAAAAGATTGCACATCACCACAAATTCTGTTTGTAACATTGGTAACATTATATTTGATCAGTAAAAAATAAGATTTAAATGCTTTTGAGGCTATGAAGTTTTAGGGTCGGCTGAGAAGTTAACTTCAAATATATACGATAATCGGTGCAATTTAATCAATATTAATGATCAAACAACATCATGTCAACAGTTTTTATGACGTTACACCAAAACGCGTACTCTCGGGCCATCCATG
Organism: Thelohanellus kitauei; assembly: GCA_000827895.1. Lineage (NCBI taxonomy): Eukaryota > Metazoa > Cnidaria > Myxozoa > Bivalvulida > Myxobolidae > Thelohanellus > Thelohanellus kitauei. The sequence continues at coordinate 141,701 of JWZT01004076.1, forward strand.
TAAATTTATATTAACAAGAAAAACCTTGAATTCTTCGTCAATTCTCTTTAAAATGACAAAATTAAATTTTAGATGACGAGTTTCGATAAGCTTAACATTTTCAGAAAACTTCTCGTAGAGCTTACTGTATTTATTTAAATCAGTGATGCACCACGTCCGGCCTGCGAATATTAATGCAAAAGTCAAAATACTCATATTCCAATAAAATTTTTTCATGATGTTGCGATTGATTAAAAGGCAACATTACCATAGCGCATCAGTCGTTTGGCCCCGAAGGCTTTTGGAATTCGAATTGTGGCCCTCTTCTCAAAAAGGTTTGCACCACTGATTTAAATAATTAGATTCTATAAAGAAACCTGAACAAATAACGTTCTGATTTTTTATTTTTGTTCATTTTCAGTTTGATCGATCATCAATATCTCTTTCTGTTACTCATTTTTTAAAACCTAAATTGTTCATGATATTCGAATGTATCACGTCTTTCGTCTTTAGTTTTCATCATAACACTCAAATATCCGTTTATTCTCAAATATTCAGCTTTAATTTTTAGTATTCTAATGAGTTGATCGCTTTTCCTTAACAGTCATTAGTTTAAGAAATTTTCATGCTTGTAAAACCCTGAGTTAAATTTTATTTCTCGGCTTTCAACCATTGAACAAGTCTACATGGTTTTTGCTCTTATTTTGTGTTTATACTTCAAACTTGAAATGAAAATATGTTTAAATAGGATTAAACATGAAGCGCCTTATATTGTTAGGCATGACATTATTTACAAAAATCACACATCGGTTTATTATTAAACTATCAAACATGCAAGCACCGTAGTTAGACACAGTCCTCTTGTCATCTCGCATGGCTTATAATTTAAGCCACTGCCTGTATTTTATTCATGAATATCTAATGGGAAATATTCTAGCATTTTGATAAAAAAATTGGATCATAATAACACCAATAATTCATATGCAAATCGAATTTTGACTATTTTAATGATATTTCTTTTTGATTCGACCTAAAGCACGAAGAAGCACCTTGTTATTTTAGTTTAAAACTGCCCAATTTTATAAATAGAATGACAAGAAGATAAATTGTTATCCATGCTTTTGTGATGAGTAGGTACTGAATTTGATGCAATGACTCCATGAATCCATCCTCATATTTGGATAAAACTCTAATTGAAATAATTTCAAACTAATACCTTTTAAGAAACTAGCGAAACCATTATTTATCATGGTATTCATTCCAAATGATAATTTACTATTGCCAATAGTACCTATTTTAGGTCGATAGTACTCAAGATAATTATGCGCGCTGTGGATTTTGAGACAGTAGAATTTTAGTTGTGAAAAATGATTAAACTTTCTTCATTTCCAATCATACTCCATTATGTATATTCGGTTTAAATTGTGTCTAAAAACTTCTAATGATTATTATTTTACTAACTTTTACAGTTTTGAGTTATTTTTCACCTACGTCACGAACTGTTATTGTATCGTAGACTCGAGATCAATATGAACACGCGTAGAACCTGTTTCGAAGATTTTCCCAACTTCATTTGATAGCCCAAAGGATTATTTCCCAATAAAAGTTTCGTACTTTGGTGTCATTGCACTCGCTATTTGATACTCCGTCTGAGCCCATTGAATCTACTGCTCTACATCTCTGTCAAGACTAAAATTACTACGACTAACAGTTATCATGGTTTTTCGTTAACATATTTTATTATTCGATTTCACTTTTCATATTCGGTTATTGGTGAAATGGAACTGATTGAACGCATAAAGAAATTTGTTTGACGCCTGTAGGTGGCCCGGCGCGAATAAACAAGTTTATAGATTTTCGACGCAAAAATATCGAATACAATCTACGCCTTTGCCGTCAATCTCATAAAGTAGTGCGCGGGGTTCATAAATTAATGTGCCGTGTCGGTAATTCGTGACCTTTGATACAAATTAAAGATTACATGAATTTTTGTGCAATTTTCTTAGTCATTCATACCCGATGTGGAATCGACTTTTTTATGTTCGAAATTCTTTCTTGGAAATTCTTAATCTAATTTTATAATTTTTTACTGGGCTTTAGCTGGCATTTACCCGATAATATGCTTTAAAAGTACATGTAATCTTTAATTTTTGTCAAAGGTTACGAATTAATGACACTACGCACTAATATATGAGCTTTACTGTACCAAAACATGAAATATCGCGAAAAGAAGTGCACAAGATGATAATCAAAAGTAAATTATAATTAATTTAATATGCATGTTTAATCTAATTTTTTTTTACGAATACTTGACTAAAATTTACTGAGCAGCATCATCCTTAATGGTTTAAAAATATTTTGAACAAATTTGGTATTAGGTTTTTTTGAGAAACTGGGCTGTTCACAACACGGTTACAGTCCCAGTTAATGATCAGCGTTAATTTCTATTCTCAACTCCTAATGGAAAAAATTCTAATTATTAAATTATTTTAAATTAATCGTATGGAGTAAACTCGATTGGCTCTGTAACGTCAAAGGCGAGTCCAGCCGGAGTCGAACACACGACTCATCGATGCTAACCCAACAATGACTAACTAGACCACTTAGCCCAGTGGTTCTCAACCTTTTTTGGGCCGCGACCCCTTTAAGCCCCTAATCCAATTTCCAAAGTGCCCCGACCCCCCTATTTTAAAAATTTTTATGGCAGCC
>JWZT01004076.1:144924-155018 GCA_000827895.1 Thelohanellus kitauei
CGATACCATAGCATATTTACAGCACCATTTGTACACAAGCCACAAATATTTTTCAATGAGATTTTATGGATTTCTAGAAATTAATAAACTTTTTCATATATACACATGACGGAGTAGTTGTTTCAAGACGTTTACAGAAGAGATATGCGTCTTAAGAGTACTATCATGTATATACCTAGCATACATCAATAATTGTGAGCCATGTTCAACATCCTTGGATTCATCAAGTTGAATGCTAAATATTGAATTATTGAGGATTTCCTTTCCTGAATCATTTGATCGAGAATATCTGCAGATATGTCAGCTAATCTCCTGTGTACTGTGTCGAGGGATATGTACGTGCAATTTAATTTATTTACATATTCCTCTCCAATCCTGACTCAGACAATATGTTTGGCGGTTGTCAATTGTAACTCATCAGCTATTGTGTGAGGTGTCATATCTCTGGCGATTCTGATCAACACAAAATATGAATGAACAACTACATCTATTTTGGACTATTTCAACTGCCCCAAACGTCAAGCTCGATTTTCCAGACACCATTAGTTTTCTATCTAAAATAATTTGTTTCCTTGTTCAAAAAGTTCGGATGCATGTCAAAATGGCGTTGATGTTTGCTCGGCTTCATAGATTCATCTGAGAGAACTGTTCCACAAACAATGCATTGGGGGTTTTCAATTGTATATTAAACTTCTGAAGTGAATCCGAGCCGTAATTAATCATCATTATAACCTTTCGTTTCTTCACAATATTTTAATTCATATTCCTTTCTATGTACTAATACCTGTTTTATTTGTGATCCTGCATTGGCGTAAACGAACGCGTCTCCAGCCCGTTTAATAGGATGTAGTATTATTTGAATATATTTATGCTGAAACAATCAAAATGTTTGAAAAAAAAGAATTAGTGAGCTACAATATCTTTATTTCAAATGCAATTGAAGAATAACTATTATAAAAACCAGCAGAAAAAATTAGTTGAATGATCAATTTTACACCTTTGAATAAAAAATTACGTAACATTTTTAGAATTCTTTGGCGACCCCCCAAAAATTGTCATTCGACCCCCAGGTTGAGAACTACTGATCTAATATAAAACAAAATCTGATCACACGATAGGAATAAATTTTTATTACAGCTCGAATAGCTGACGATAAAATTCAAAGAGACAGGAACATGAACCTAAACAGTATATTCGCTGTAATTTAACCATATATTGTAAAAATCTAAAGTATCGGCTTTGACAATCTGTCCAGTCAGCTAATTTTTGATTTTAGACAATAATTAAATCGAAATACTCTTTTTCACGAACAAAACGATTTTTGCATATTTTCTTTTTATTTAGTCCCAATTCGATAAAATCCAGCTCGGGATCAGGTTATTTAATTTTAGTTTGAATTAATTACCTACGAGAAGCACACGAGATAAGTTGACTTTTCCAGGGATGAAATGAATTAACCGATCCCCTAGGCTTCTTTGTCCTATCAAACCCCTCAAATATTCCATTACTTTCGATCAGGTTTTAAACCAGGGGTCCATGAAGAGCTTCTAGGGGTTATCAGAATACAAAAGGTTGAATACCTCTGCTTTAGACTCTCGGTGGAGTTTACTCATTTCATTGCCAAGACTTGACTTTGGCTATTGGGCATCTAAGTCAATAAACCTTTCACAAAAACAGTACAGTATCGTTCACTCATCGGAGATTTGACAATTCCCCATAGCATGAGTAGGATAGGGGAAACTTTTTATTGAACAATATGAAGTATCTGAAACGATTCGTGTATATTATTTTAATATTTTGGAAACTATTTTTCTGCATCAATTTAATAAAATTTATTATGATTGGTTAAAAAGATTAGGCCATATTTGAACGATTGTGTTAAATCCGTTGATTAAGTTTAGTAACAGCACACGTGTTACGATGTTTCATAAAGTAAAGAATTCAATGAAAACAAAAAAGAACAAACGTTGTTAAAAATTAAATGTTAAACGATTCCGTAAACAACGCCACATTTCATAATAACGTCGCTGAGCATTTTTTGGGATTGCGGATCTCGAGCGGCAGCTATGAGACTGGAAAGCTGTTTAAACAGGGCAGAAAGTATGACTTTGAATTGTGGATTGGATTGTTGGAGCAAAAACTCTAGCAAGTTTCGAAGGACGTCGATCCAAGAATTTAGCTGCAGTTTTCTTTCGTTAATCCATTCTTCACACGTTCCAATGTTGGTTTTCCATGAAAATCCTTCTGAATTTGTCGCAACACATGAAAGATTCTGCAAAGCTGTCAAGTTTTCAAGCAATGGGTTAGGTTCATCATTTTTGCTTAAGTTCATGCCGGATTGGTAACTTTTCGACTCTTTTTGAAATTCACCTTGTAGAGACTCTATAACGCTACACAGAATAGAAAAAATGTTTTTGAGCTCCTCAAAGCTTGATTTTGAATTATAATTAACGGTTTTGTTCATATTAGTGCTGGGTTTAGTTTCGTTTTTTTTCGATGGCATAATTCGAGTATTTTTCGTGGAATGTGAAGCGGAAACCGTTTCCCATTTTTGAGATTTTGGGTTTGTATTGTTGAAAGAAACATCAAAGCAGCATAATCTGAAGAGAAATATAAGTAAATATGAGAAGCTGGTAGTCGATATTTTGATAAAATTGGCAGGGTATTTCAAACCACATAGCTTCTGAAGCAGAAATTTTAATCCTGGCCTTGCCTCAAGCGAAAGGCCGACTTCCAATTGCATTCTAAGTGGCGCAAAGCAATTTTTAAGTTCTTTCAAAATCTCAATGGTGTCGGATTGTAAATTCATATTTGTAGACCTTGTGTGAGATTGGTTTGTTTTCGAATTTTGGCTGTATATAATTTCTCTAACTGATTTCCTTTTAGTTTCTGTTTCGATTTTTTGCTGATGATGAATGTTTATGATTTCGTTGATCATAAAATTCATCAAATAATCCATCATTTGAACCATTAACTGGTTAACGGTTAACTCGTTCATTATACGGCTCAATTCGAACCTGAAGACTTCTTGGTTGCTCATGATTCCATTCTTGAATACCATCTGTATGCCTACGATGATGAAATTCTGTGCCTCGGCGATCTCGTCATCAAACTCTTGGCTCTCACTTACTTGGTGGTCAGTTTGAAATATTTGTCGCGCTGAATTAAGGATGAAACACGACTTATTAATGTTTTGAGGTTCATCTGCTTCACGTTCAATGATTTTAATTCGATGAATATCGCCTTGAACATTCCTGCTGCGTGCGGAGAAACAAGATATCAGATGCTTAAAATTCGACAAAGAACGCTCAATATTTTGGCAAAGATGTTTGATTATAATTTTCCATACAGTTAAACTCGATAAAAATTTCTCGCCGCCAAAATTTTCACAGAACTTTAACAGAATGTGCCTGAAACACGAGCAACCAAGTTTGGAAAATGTTTCATCGTTATAACTTGAGAATCTAGAAAATATTTCAAACGATTTTTGTATCAATGTGGTAATGACGTCGAGGCATGGGTCAGCCTCTTCATATTTCTTGTTAAAAAGAAGAATCATTGAATTTGTTACGATGTAGGCAAGTTGTTTGACCGTCGCGATTTGGTCGTCATAAAAAGGTTGCTCCTCGACTTTTAAGAGAACGCGGTCTATGAAATCTAACCCGAAATAATTGATGGGTAAGAAATAACACTGAAGGAATTCTTCGGCAAGATTTAAAAACTTATCATACAAACCCATAAAGACGCTCGAGTTGTTACTTGAAATATTTTTCAGATAATTTGATTGTAAAGTTTTCAAGATGACCACAAAAATGTCATAAAACCCCCTAAAATCGTCATTCATACTGCTCTGGAGAATGCAGTTCAGGTTTGAGTCATTTTCTTTCATATCTTTAGACTCAAATGTACTGGTGGATTTGTGACAGTAAAACTTGACAATCTTCCAGCTCGGGACCAATTGAGGAAGGTATTTAATCAAATCAATGGTCATCAAACGTAGGCGAGTTATGATTAACTCGATATTTCTGGACGCGCCATTTTTTAACGCTTGAATCTGCGATTGTTCTATCAATTGGTCTATCAAGGATGTTGAAAATACAATTGACTCAGGAATCGCGTAAATACAATGCCTGTGCACCATTGGCAAATGATCAATGATCTGGGTAATTTTTTCAACTTGAGCCGTTTCTAAAGTATAATTTTGATTTTTCAAAATAATCTGAACGTAGAGTAGGATTGAGTGTGAAACTGAGTACAAGCGGGCAGTATTAGTCTGAATTATATCACATAGTAGGTCAAGGATCAAATCGATGGAGTTATCGTGGTTAACCAAACTTTTGATACACTTGGAAACCAGGTAGTTGTACTTGATGAAATATAGCTTCTCGGAACCAAGTTTATCATTATAGTTTAAAAGGAATTGATATAATATCGTGTTTCGTATCGCGCCATCATGCGCATAATCAAGCAACGTGACAAAAACGAGTGAATCTACGAGCTCGTTCGATAATGACATCAGACAAATTGTGTTGATCGATTGGTGATTAATTTGATCCATGACGACATTGATGAATCCATCAAATAAGAACTCGGCGGAAATACTTAATGAATTATTATTTTGATAGTCTTCAAGTGCTATTTTATAAAGATGACCGAGAATGAAGGTTTTATCTTCCAGAACATTGATATTTTTGACAATTTTGAAAAATTCTTCCACTGAAGAGTACAAGTATCTGATCACTTCTTTTGAATTTTCGACAGATAGAAAGGAATCGGTGTTATCGTTCTCAGTTAAGTTTTCGAAGCTATTGTTGACGTGATCTGAGATATTGTTTTCGGATCCGCGTATCGTGATAAACTGGTTTGACGATTTGATATCCGAAGCTCTCAACTTCACAATCTCAGAAAATATCATGAAGGTATTATCCCAGGAAGTTGATAATTGGCAGCATGTGTTGATTAGAATATGTGAGCAGGTGATTAACGTTTGAAAAGCTGCTGTTTTGCTGATCGCCATTCTTTGTCCTAGTTGGTTCTGTTTTGTTGAAATTTCCGAAATTGGTTTACATAAATCATCATATAGGTTCCAAAGTCCTATGTATTAATAAAGTTCTGATCAAATCAATCATTGTTAAGGCCACTTTTTGAACATCGTCATAACTTATTGGTAGATTGAGTCAGAATCTGGCAAGTAGGTATCCTAAGGTATGAGATTTGAGTTTGAAAAATACATTATACCACTAGATGGTTGATTGTTAAAGTATGCACAAATCAAGGTATTGTTCATGTGCGTTTCAACCGATTTTAAGGCATTTCAATATTTATTACAGGGTTATTAAAAATCAATACAGAGTTGAAATCTAGGTTTGTTAATCTAAATTTGTCGTGGAATAGTGGCCAAATAATTTTAGAAAAAAGTTGCCTAAATGAAGAGTTGGTTATTATAAAAAAAAGGAATATTGTGTTTTTTCTAGTTAAAATCGCTCTCAAGTGAATGCGAATTACAGTCTCATAGTCGAAAGAAAAAAATTTACTGTTGAAAGACTCATCTTGAATGGGAAACAGAATGATTGTGAAACATTTCATTTTTTTGTTGCAGGGGCTTGTTTTTGTGGATGAAATACGTAGTAGAGAGATTTATCACCGAAAATACCGCCAAAAAACGGTAACATTTATTTGAGCACGGCGGTAATAATTTTGATCGTTAGAGTCGAAAGATATGTTAAAATTATAAATTCTCATTTTCAATGAAAAATTACTAAAAAATTTCAATTGCGCATTAATTCATGATGACCCTGTGATAAACAGTTTCTGAGCTGTTCTTAAATTTTTTATCTTTATCATGAGTTTGGATGTTATTCGTGAAATAGGGTAAGGGTTCAAAAGCTGAATCAAGGGAGGGGGGAAATTTATATGTGATGACAAATAATGATTTTGTGAAAGGCATACCTATTTTGCAGCTGAGAAGAGTTAAAAGACACAACGAGTCCAGTCGAATGTCCATTTCCAGCTCTGAATTAGTGCCATCAAATACGCATAGTGTCATTGTAATTCGCTTCTGCTTGTTCATAATTTTTGTCCCACGAGTCTAAATAAATACGGGAAATATGCTCGAATATGGGCTCATAAACCATTTTCTTTTCATTCACATTGGAAGTATGTTTTGTGCCATTTTTTGGGAATATGAGCGTAGCCGTCTGAAACAAGAAATTCTTCAACACCACACACTCTTCTGGGATTCTAAACACCACCATAGAAGATAAATTTTGCCCCAGATGTTTGATGAGCATCCTTTTAAACTCGTTTATTAGATTATTAGACGAGTCTGAATAAAATTTGTAGTCATAAAATTCCTGAATTAATTAAGCGAAACTTCGAAATTGAAGGTCGAAATATCATCCACGTGATTAACCAAACAAAGTATAAACACTGTGCAGTAATAAATATCTTCTGCGTAAAGATCGAAATATGGAATGATATTTGTTTTTGACGATTCAGCAAATAGATTTTTGAGAAAATTGGATGAGAACTTTTGGATTTTTCGATCTATTTTTACAAAATTCGAAGGATTTTTTGAGCAAATGTGCTTTATAAACTCTGTCAATTCATCCAAAAACTTATAAAACATGTGACCATTAGTTTCTTCCTTCTTTGTTTTATCGTCTGATTAAGTAGCTGCTTACTTTTCGTTTTGACAGGTAGTTTTTTAAGGGCCACAAATTTCCTTTGAGGGTTGATATTCTTCGGTGGTACTTTCAATTTAGAATTTCGTTCCATCTGGGGCTGATTACCTGATGTTTTCTCAGGTAAGACAGCAATTTTCCGGCCCACAACAGTTTTTTTCTGATCCAAGTTGTTTAAACTTTTCTTTGAATTGAGTGGGCCAGCAGACGACGACTTGTAATTTAATAAGATGCAAGACTTTGCTTTTCTAATACTTTTCAATCTAGGAGAGTCCAAATTCAAAACGTTTTCAGATTTTGAAGTTGCTTTGAGAACAGTATGATTATATTTAAGGATTCCGTTATCGTCTGAAATTCCCAACGATATTTTACGAGAAATCAACTGAGTGATCGGACAATCGGCATCCTCGTTGTATTTTTTCTTGTGTCTAAACTCGTTAATGGTTTGATCAAGAGCAAATATTTTAAAGGTTGGTAGGTTCAAAATATGACCATTTTTTATTGATTTTTTGATGAAATTTGATGAAATATCTATTACCTTTAAAGGTTACCTGGTTGCTGATTGTGTTGGTGAAATTTGCAACATTTATCGATAACTTTCTGATGATTGAACTCGAATCGGTCGATGATGATCTCATCAATCGTTAATAAAAGCATTATAATGCATTTATGAAACAGGATTTTTTCGGCATAACATTTATTATTGTAGAAATTTCCAATTTGGTTTGTAATATTGATGATATTCTCCCAATCGAGAATGAAATCACAGTTTGAATCATACGCTTGTGTTGAATAAATTAAGAATAGATTCGAGAACACAAAATGGGATTCGAAAATCTTTGATTAGACAACGTATACGTCTTTAATGAACTCTAGTTTCTGAGTCACCAACACCGAGTTGTGATTTTTCAAAAAATTGATGATGATGTCCAGAAAATCAACTCGAATGGATTCGTTGAATTCAATATGATCTGCGATGCGATAAAGTAGTTGGATTCCAAGAAGACATATCCTTTCTTTCTGAGTAGAAACTGAATTCTCGGACCAAGGATAGTCTGCTCGATCGCTCAGTAGTAGTTTTAAGCTTTTGATGACTTTCTTCCTCGAATTAACCAACCACATACTCGACAATCGACACGATTTCAGATTTCTTGCATAGACGCGCGGGTAGATTCTCGATCAGTGTTTTGAGAGAATGCAGAGTAATCTCAATGTACCTAAAGTGATTAAGATTTGTGAAGTCAAACTCATTTAATGTTAAATAAGGTCGAATAATTTACGCCGATAGTGTTCACATTTAAAAAAATTGTCAAACATGAATCTCGAACCCTTCTTATTTTAGAGGACGTTTTCGAATCGACAACCTACATAGTGACGAATATCAAAGATTCTATTATAAATAAATGACGTCTATCACTTTTAGCTCATTATCTAAAACATAGAAAACATCCCGTTATCCAGATTCATTGAAAACCTGAGAATAGTTTACATATGGATGACAAAAAATGAAATATTTTGATGATTCTAACCTCGCTAAATGTCTAAAACCATGATTATTGAGATCCAACGTTTAGGTTAATTAATACTCATTCATGGGGTGTAAGCGTGAAAGAGAACAAATACTAACTTATAATGTGGGTCATTTAGATTAAGAGGCAAGATACCCCATTTCCGTCCAAAATGGCCGACTTTCCGATTATGACATTCAAATGTTCAGATTTTATATTTAAAATTAAAATGATAGATATATATATATTTTAACTTTTATGATTGTGAGAAAATTGATTAAGATTTAAGAGTGGAATATGAGCCGTCGTTTACTGAGATTTTATTTTGCTTTACAGAAAAGAATCTTTCTAAAATTTACTTTATATAATAAATTGATTGTCGGAACATTTGAATGACTTAAACGGAAAGTCGGCCATTTTGGATGGAAATGGTTAAATTGTCATATAGTCCAGCCGCACTAATAGATCTTTTGCCCCCAAGAATGATTGGATGGGGCTTTCACCTGTTGTCCTTAGATTCTTTGATTGCCAATATTTCTCATATAACACGCAGTTTATTAGAAAACATTGTATCAGATGAAACAACAAAGATTCTGGCTTCGGGTATGAAACTCATCTCTGTCAGACTGAAAATCTCAAAAATCATCAGTTAAAGAGCTATAACCCTAATCTTCGAACTTAAACTAAAAACAGCAGTGTCCGTTGATTATGTCCATACTTCTTTACCACAGTTGTTCGCCCCGAGTTTTAGCAATCGAATTTGCTGAGACTGATCGTGAAGAATCAAGCTAAATTTATTTATTATATCAGTGGAGACTAACTACAATATTCTCGTAGTGATATGAGCGTGAGTCCAGTTCTGAATATCAGATCCAAAATCAAGTTCACCGAAACGATTGTAACTTATTATAGCTGTGAAGACAACATTGATCTATTGATACTTTATGGCACGAGACTATTTACAAATTTAGTGCTAGTTATGAGAACAGAAAGATATATATCCGGACAACTGTTGTATTGATGCAAGAATGCTTTGTGTGCATGTATAATTTGATCGTAATTGAAAACTCTTCTTCCATTTTTTTAAATTTCAATCACTAAAATTAGGAAGTGATAACTCTATTCCACCTCATTTCAACGGTAAAAATCGTGCAACTGTTTGGAAACTGTAAATCGGTGCTTTTTCAAATTTGAGATGAATCTAATAAAGTAAATTACATATCGGAATACAATCAGGATACATTACAATAATTTATCAGAATTTCGGATGACGTTTATAAGTCAGATACGAGATTAATTTGCATCATACAATAACGTCTTGCTCATATTTAACTTTATGGATATATTGAATCGCAATTTGATAAAATTTTCTTGTATCATCTTATCAAACTTGAGAGCAATAAAAAGTTTTCTGTCGTTCTTCCCAGAATTATTCCATATGAGTTCTGAGTTATGTAAATTTTCTGATCTATCATGTTTAAAAAGTCGAGCACAAAAATATACTCTCGACCTCGTTTCAAATCCCTCTAGCCTTTATTATAATATTCAGTAATGACATGAAAAAAAATTTAATAAGAAAACCTATACGTTCCCGGGAATATGAAAGCCAAGCTGTCGTATGTACATCAGATCTAAACTTCTGTGCCCGTATCTACGACATATTCCAAATAAAAAAGACATCGTTCTTGATAGAGTCCTTTCGGAAAGAAGGCACTAGCAGTAATAGCCCTCGGCATTGGAGTGAATTTGCTGATTACTGAGCGTGCGCGTTTTCTTTAAATGTCCACGGAAGCATCAGAGATTGTCACGTTTTATTCGAATGTATCTCAGAAAGTAAACTATTTATGATATTTTAGCACGTTCAGTTGAACCTAAATCCCTTACCTGCTCCTGATGAAGTTAT
>JWZT01004076.1:156423-181494 GCA_000827895.1 Thelohanellus kitauei
TATTTGATATGGGTCTGATGCAGTGTCACATTTGCCATGATTGCGGAGATATTCAAACCAAAAACCTTCCGCCCTAATTGTAAAACAGATAAATTTTTTTGGTTATCAATATATCACAAGGCAAAATAATCTTATTGAAATATATTCAGTATATTAAAATGTAAATTGGCCCTACCCATACATTAAATAATCTTACCCAAAAGTTCGAGAAAATAGTAATGTTGTGTATGTTCCTTTTTTAGAATTTAATATATCGGAAAACTTTCCCTATCTTAATATTTAGTTTTTATTGCTGGAATTCAAAGTTCCAGCTCTTCAGAGAGCATTTCCAATTTTTTGGACATTTTTTCATCGCACTTCGGCTATCACATGCTACAATCCTTTACCTTAACCTCTAAAACAACATAAATCGGCTAGTCTTTTTCACATTCAAACCGTTGTTTTTTATTTGAAATTATGTAGTTATAAAATGGAGTAAGATTATTTTATGTTTATTATCTAATCGAAGTGGTTATTAAATTTCGTGAGTAAGATTAGCTATTAATGCTACTCGATTAAAGTATTAAGGGGGCAGCATTCTACACTAGATCCCCCCAAACAAAATAACGATTATGGACCGACGCCGATATTGACTCTAAACGGATTTTTCTTCTCTTTCACGCCAAAATGTTGGGCAGATGGACAGAAATTTGGGTGAAAATAATAAATCTTTGTAAAGAATAAATAAGAATCTGAAAATGCAGAATTTTTATCATCCAAATATGCATTCGGTTCATTCGGATGATTTATAAATCTCGGGGTTTAGTGAATATATGATCCCGATTAAATGATATCCTTCTTCTTTGTCAGAATTAAAAAAATACGGTGTGATATTAACCGACAGTAATATCGATAGTAAATTTGGATGCTCGATTTCATATTCTGAATGCAGTAATTTCAAAGCTAAAACAATCTAGGAAAATATGAATCAATCATTTTCCTCGATGATATCACCGGCCAAAATTTCTTGTGAATTAGACCTGACTATGTTTAAAATTGATTCTCAAGACTTTTATTCCAATGTGGTTGAACGGGGTTTATGGATGATTTTTGATCGCGAAATTAACGCTATTTTACTAAAATTTAAATAATTTTAATTAGCGCCTTGAATCAATTATGGTTGATTAGTCTTGAGATCCATAAGGTAGAATTTATTAAGCTCAAATAATCCAATCTTATCACATATGAAAGTTAAGAAAATACGACGATTTCCACTTTCATTTGATGTAGTATCCTCAATGATTTTGCATACCAACTATGGTAAATATTTGGGAAATGTATGTAAACGTCATATGGCGTGGTGGCGAAGACATGACCAGAAAATAAACAAAAATAAAACCATCAATTGTTCCCGTGCCTATTTCGTGTCGACGTATATCTCATTTTGCATAACTAAAATCAGGGAAGATATTTATTTGAATGTATTTGATTAATTTCAGCTCTTTGATGAGATAAAAATCCAAAATATTATGTGTATTCTTGGAGGAGTCATATCAATCACAATGAGTGAATTATTTCCTTTTCGGTACTATCACTGATGAAAATTTCATACATACAGTAAGAACACATAACATCTACTTCTGTGAACAATTATTATCTCATTTTCTCTCTCAAACACCCCAGAAATTGAACGCTTAGTATGTTGAGGACTAATGGTCAAATACTATTTAAAATATAACCGTTTATTGGATTGATTTTGTTTTTAATGCATGCATTCGCAAATACCAAGGTGTGACATCTTTGACGTTTTTCATAATATCTTCGAAAACTGGGTAAGGTTGTAGACTATCGATGATCGAAAACATTTCCTGACATTATTAAAGAATACAATATCTGCTAGATTGGGACTAGAACCGCCATGAAAGTCTCGATCCCCCACTGATAACAACCATTCATCAACAGCAGAGAATAAGGCTTTTCGGTAATCATGTTTATAAAATCTAAATTAGGGAAATTTCGACTTCTTTGCCGCCGTAGATAATGCGAATGCTGCTGGTCCGCCAACCATTTCTAAACCAACCTTCAAAAAACTAGGTATCTTGAAGGCGTCCATCCACACATTAGCGACAATATTGGACTCTTTAAAAGTGTAAAATATGTTTGGAAGTAAAAGGCGACTGTTATGAATTGTTTCATGAATAAGGCAACGTCCCTCGAATTCCCTCTTTCTAAATTAAATAGTCAAATATACCGATATTCACTAAGTTGAGGTGAAATCGGATCAACATCATCGATTACATACGGATCCACAATCCACGAATTTCCAAAAGATCTGTCAAGAATTCGGTATTTTTGAAGAATTTGGTCAATAGACTTGCCAGTGATCAAATGGCTCTCCAAAATGCTTAGTATCAAACGAGAATCGATCACCTAGATAAATTTGATGTCAACTTCTATGCCATTGATGACAGCCATTGGAAGATCCTTATATTTTCTGTTGTTGAGTTCTTTTCCACTGAATAAGCTCACTTCGATGGCATCATATTTTATATTATTCATTTTCAGGTAGTTCTGAACCTTATAGCTTGAAGATAGTTGATTAAATTGATATAATTCAACTTTTAGATTTTGGGCCAATACGCTACGATTTTCTCCAAGAAATTCCTTGACCTGAGAATGGTCAACCAGATATCGGCATATTTTCTTTACAGGACCTCTTAACCGAGGATGAATCGGTTTTCTGGCTACATTGATAAAAATATCCAAACGTCCCATATATTTAAAAATCTTCCGGAACTTCACGAAGATATGAAATAATTTTAAGATGTACTATGCAGCCGAATGTCCATGTCACTTAATTCTGATAATGGAAAAACAGACATGTGAATCATCAGTTTACTGAAAATCTGATCGTTGAATAGATTTCATAAAACACTCTTCTAAAAACCTACAAAGGTCAATAAAGTCACACGAGGTCTACACTTACGGTCCTCCCATACAGGATGTATCATTTAAAAATCAGAAACAGGGTATGTTGTACAACAGTTGGTTGAAATATCAAGCAGTGCTGTTTGGAAAAATTCATTTATGGGTATGCATGAATAAGCGTGGTTGAGAAATATCCTTCGAACTAAACAGTCGTCTCAAGAATGTGGATGGGTTAGATTTTTGGAAAGGGAGCTTACTCTAATTAATCTGACAAGAAAAATCATGTCATGCTAAAAGTTGTGTTAAAATAGAGGGCGATCGGAACGTTATCAAATAAACCACATTTAGATTTAAATCGTAAATAATTTTATATAATTTTAGCATAAGCACTCATCTTATTTCGCCATTTATATCACAAAAAATCGGGTAATTAAATGGATAATTTAGCAGTGCATGGTATCATTGAGTAATATTCTGAAGATATGTGTAGCATGGCTATTAACCATTCGTAGACTATCGTAGATTATCGAGTATTTTAACATTGGTGCCAGGAGTTAATGGTCAAAAACTTCGACAAGGAATCAGACATCACAGATCAGATTGATTTGTTAGAGCTGAAGGCAATCGCGAAAAACTGGTCTCAAGAGCAGTTATACGCTAATCTCCTCAGTGCTTGTCCTGTAGTTTTGCGGGCTCAAATCCGATCAAAGAGAACGAAGGATATCGATAAGCAAATTATTGAGGCGAAATCGATGATAACTTGCCACTTTGAGAGCTTGATTCCTCGCGACGCGGTATTCGAGTCATTTCTGGCATGCAATCGAAAGGACAGTGAACCTATATCAGAGTTCGTTGAGCGCTGCGAAAAAATGATACGACGATCCAAGCCAACACTACCTGAGGGCGAATACGACTATGTAATAAAGAAAAAGATCCTTTCCTCCATGCCCACTGACAAGAGGTCGATATTAGGCGCCTTCAAGCAAGAGGACCTCAAATCATTTTCCAGGAGAGGCCAAGACCTTTTGGATGATCCCAATCAATCGGAATTCGTACACGCCATCATGGCAGCAGACGAAGTTGATCGGGATTTATCCATTACGACAACAGCGGCCGCACGAATGCCATCCTTGGCAGAGCGGTTGGAAGCCATCGAAAATAGACTTCGGAACATGAATCTCAGTCCAAAAAATAGCGCGTCGGGCAGGCCTAAGAGGACAATGGAATGCTCTAGATGTGGATCTATTAACCACAGAGCACAAGAGTGCAGAGGGAATGCATTTTGCAACAGATGCGGCGAAAAAGGACATCTAGCTAGAATCTGTAAAAATTCTTCTTCTCGCTTTTCTTACTCTGTCTTAACATCTGATTTCCCCTCAATAAACGTGTTACTAGTCGATATCAATCGTAAAGGTAAAGCACTTGTTGACACCGGGTCTTGTATCTCTCTCATTAATAAATCACTCCTAAAGGGATATCACATTTCACCCTCATCATCAAAGATAATCACCGTTAGTGGAGAACACCTGAAATCATTTGGGAAAGTTCAGCTCAAAATCAAACTAAATGAATTTGAATTAACTTGGGAATTCGTTGTTCTAGATCAATTCACTTTCGATCTTATCATTGGAAGAGATTTAATCAAATACATGGATTGCACGATCGACTTAAATGACTCGAAGATTCTTGTCCCAAGGACCAGATCCTGTGCTTCTCTTGAATCCAACGCAAAAATTGAAGAACATTCTTTGATAGAACATCTAAAGAACAAATGGAAACATATTTTTGCTTCATCCCCAACGGATATTGGCTATACTGAAATGATAAAACATAATATCGATACGGGAAATCATCCTCCAATAAGGGTACGCCCATATAGAGTTCCTCATAATCAGCAATCCACTATCGACAAGGAAATAGAAATGATGCTCAAGTCAAACATTATACGCAAAAGTGCAAGCCCGTGGTGCTCACCGATGGTACTAGTCAAAAAGAAAGATGGTGGCAACCGACTATGTATAGACTATCGCCAACTTAACTCTATTACACGAAAGGACACGTACTCTCTCCCTATTATGGAAGACCTCATAGATCGTCTATCGGGGTTCAAGTATTTCTCATTACTCGACCTTCAAAGCGGGTACTGGCAGTGCGCTGTCGAAGATAGTTCTAAAGAAAAAACAGCCTTTAGCCCTGGGCCAGGGAAGGGGTTGTACGAGTTTAACCGTATTCCCTTTGGCCTCACAAATGCTCCATCCAGTTTCCAAAGATTAATGGATAACTTATTGGGGCACAGCGATAACTACACGGCTTACCTTGATGATATCATTATATTTTCAAAAGACATGAAAAGCCATATAAAGCACATAGAAGAAGTCTTAGAAAAGATCTGCACTGCGGGCCTCAAGCTTAAAGAAAATAAGTGTAAATTCGCACTCACTGAAGTAAACTACCTGGGGTTTATTGTCTCAAGTGAAGGAGTTAAACCAGACCCAGCCAAGATAGAACCAATTTTAAATTGGAAAACGCCAACAAATATAAAAGAATTACAAGAATTTATTGGGGTTTGTGTTTTTTACCAGAAATTCTTACATCGATTCGCGCACGTAGCAACTCCTCTTTATAGGTTAATATGGCTTGATTATATTAGCTCGCAAAAATTTTACGACCAGCCATGCAAGGGTACTTTCTAAAAACATAAAGTGTCAAGTTAGAAAATACCAGCTGATAAATATTAAGAATCAACCAGAATGATATTTCTACCTTTAAGTACCTGCAAAAATTGAACACTTGGCTATAATCCTAGCTCAATTTTCAACCTGGAGTCCGTGAAAAGCTTCTAGAAGGTTCACAGCTTAAAAAGGTTGAAAAACTCTGCCCTAGCCTGAGAAGGCAGCTAGGCGAACATGTTGGATGGAAATTTTGTTTCCTACCAAGATGCCGACATGAACCATTTTGACTCGTTATAATCATGAATTAAGAGGTTCGAATATGTTCTAAATGGATTTCCATCCCACACCTTCGGTACATATATGAGTTATTTCCGTCTATAATCACGATTTAAGATCTCGATGTGCCAACTATTATTGCAACGCACCGGCGCCTGCTCCTGGTGTTTTTATTTTATTGTTGCTCATTCAAATTTTGTGTTGTTTAAATCTATGAGTATTTGTAATGCCATATTTGGATTTTGGTAAAAAGGTGCATGCCTGATGCATCAGCAGCGCGTGAGCGAGGATGGCTGTGTCCCGAAACGGTCTGAAAGAGTTTACAATTTGGAGTTCTCTGAAGATTTTGAACGATTTGGAAACGAGTTCTTTTGCCTAGAATTATCAGAGTCTCAATATCAAGTTCTTAAGTCTGAAATGTTGTTCAAGATTGTCGGGGACGAGAACTCGACACCCGTGTTGTGTACCGAGAAACAGACCTTTGCTCTAAAGACCGTCGAAACATCAAACAATCTTTTGGTAGTAGACAACACATTTCATGCCACCCAGACCCCTCAAGGAAGCTCTAGACCACACCAGGTTTTGGGGATTGAACACTCAAAACTGCAGATGTTTGAAACGAAACCTTCTGAACAAAAATTGCGTGATATACTCGGTGCTTATCCCTATCAAGGTCCTCAGTATGAACCAGTAATTATTTAATGATTACTAGAAATACCGAAACGACGTACTTTCACTCGAACAGCTATCTGAACACATGCAGTGCAGTAATTCTCAGCTCCTGGATCTCTTGTTCGGAATGCCAGACGCTACGAGCCTCGACGGTTATTGGAGAGTTGTTGACGAACACTACCTCGCCAAATGTGTCGTCCAGATTTGCAACCTTGTTGATGAAAACCAATGGGACCCAGAGGCTTTACCCAACGATGATATCAGAGAGATTTTATCAAGCTTGTATTCACGAGGAATTATTGACTTAGCTCTTGAAGTGTGCTGCCATGTAAAATCGGAAACAGATCCCTACTCGCTTTCCGAGAAGAAAGTTGCACGCTTTTATGCGATTTATATCTTACACGATGCTAAAAGGATGGTGCTGAGTGAGTTTTATTCAACGTGGCAAAATTTACTTCCTCTGGGATTTGAAGCGACGTCAGATCACTTAAAGGGTGTTGCGTTAGAAGATGAAGAAAACAATACAATCACTTATTTCCCCAAATCTAGCCTCAGTAGAAACATGGCTGATAGATTTAAGCAGATATTTTCAATGAGTGAGAAATGGAGAAAGTCTCAATTGGACCCTTATATAAAAGAAATCCTCGACAAGAATCAGACTCTTGACCAGATATACTCCCAATACTGTCACAAGCATACTCAAAATGATGAAATATATTATACTCTTAAACCCGTACATAATTTCATTTTTTAGTGTTTGTTAACGGTTTTCCTAGTTGAATACTTTGTGATGCGAATACATCTTTTAAAGAATTTTGAAAATAGAAGGCTGGCTCGCTCTTCCGAAGTAGATGCGAGGTACATCTGACATCTGCCACATTCAAAGATTTTTCAAAGACATATATAGGCAACTTTTTGCAGTTTCCTCTTTCATATAGATCTTGAATTCATTGAATTTTATTTCAAATCCAAATCTCTCGACTACCGGCTATAAACTTACACAGGCTTTAGGTCTCCATTACACAAATTCTTGACAGCTTGTATGATAAAGATTTTTTTACAAGTTTTCCCTTCGGTATAAGTTTACAAAATTAAATGCCAAACAAAGGAGTGAAAAAGGAAAAAAGACTGTTGATTTGTCAAATTCTGGTTTGAAATACGACAATTTTGTTTGATCCATTCATGAATAAAACAGGTTGCTCGAATGTAGGCACAACCACTTAGCAATAAAACCCAAAAATTTAACTCTAATTTTGACACAAATCTCCATATTTATCATGCAAAACAATACAAAGTTTAATCCGTCGACGATTCAAATGATCTTTTTTCCTCACAGTTTGAAAATGTTTTATTTTTAAAAATGTTACATTCGGCCATCAACGAGTTTTTGAAGCGTAGTTGGTTTTCAAAATTAACTGTACTCGTTCGGTGAATTTATTTTTAAGTTTTGATTCATGTCGCAGTGAACCAATATCAAAACGGAAAAGCTATAATGTTTGATGTAATTGCTCATAGGTCACTTTTGAATTACGAATTTCTCGTAACAGAGAGCTATTCGATGTTTAATCCTTGATAAAAAAACATATTGATTCGGTTAAAGAGGCTTCATAAAAACTCATAGAGCTCATAGGAATCATTCTATGCTTTTTTAATACCTAAAAAGTGAATCCACTTAATCCTTTGGCTACTTTATGAGCATCTCAAATGTTTTCGCAATAGTTCTTGAGTTAAACTGAAGGCTAAACGCATGGAATAAATTAAAATTGTATAAAATATATTGATGATAATTTGGATGAATTTTTAACTGCAATGCTCTTAAGCGTTACATCTAGCTTTGAAAGTGATATTTTTTCAAATCCACACTCTGACATCTGTTTTCGTCACAATCCTCATCCGGATAATGGTTCTTATATTTTATCCATGTCGCTAACACTCCCGTTTTAAAAAGAACATTATTAATTAATTTTACAGTGTTTTAATTATTTTAACACCAAATAAATCTTTTTTTAATTTATTTTTTTCATAAAATAATTAGGTTGATTGATTGACCCATATGGTATATTTTAATGATGAATAAATTCACAGACAGGTAGCAATTGTAATTCTGAGGATTCATATATGATCCGACTAAATCTCATATTGATGAATAATGGAATCGCAATGGTGCGAACAGTTTCAGGCAGCCATACCCACTCAAAACTTGAAAGCTCAGAAACTAGAATTTTTCGTTAAATATTTATATTATAAATCGATGTAAAAATTTACACGATAAACAGTGTTGGGTCATCGTTCAATTTGGAGAGAGGGCTTAATACCTCACTCGAACAGTTTCTAACATATTTTGAGTACTTTTATAATTAAGAATCAAAACGGACGTGTCAATTCAGATTTTCAACCAGCCATTGTCATACATTGATGATTGGGGATATGATTTAAGGAGCCTTCCACTCATTTAAAAAATTCTGACTTTTGACAATGATGGATTGTAGGGTTAGGTTGAAAATCGAGTTGTATGAGGATAGGAAATAATTTTTAGTACCAGAGATGGTCTAAAGCATGGATGGGCAAGCTCCGGCCCGCGGGCCTGATCCGGCCCTCATCTGTTCTTAATTCGGCCCTCAGCCGTATAGTTTATTCCATCAAACTCATGATAGAAGTAAAAATAAACGTTTCGAAAACGAACGTATACTATCTTGAGTAATAACCCTTGAATTTCAACGGTTTATAACACAGATGAGAAGCTACAAGGCGTCATCTTATTTAATCTGGCCCTCGTGTGATTAAGTTTAATTGGTCCGAATTATAAGGGTAAAAAGATATTTTTTTTGAAAAAGAGCAGATGTATCGTCTATTAGAATTTCTTACCCACAATACGGAACTGCATTATTAAAATTAATTATTTTGCAATTAATTAAATCATTAAACATGCTGTAATGGCCGATTTCTGACTCAACAAAATGCATAAAATTTTAGACGATAAAGAAGAATCTAATTCTTCAAGCACTGGGCATACCTTTCCAATAATTATTAATCCTTTTGATTTATAAATTATGAGATTTCTGATGAATTCTAATGAAAAATTATATTAATTAACTAAACATCGGCTAATGGCTTAATATTTAATTGCCAGATTTATCCGGCCCGCGATTTTAAGCCAAAAGATATTAGTTGGCCCTCATCCGCTTAACTGTGCCCACCTCTGGTCTAAAGGTTAATCCAGATGGACAATACTATGCTGAATTCTACAGTCCTTTCTTCGGTATTCCCCTCGTAAAATTATTTTTAAATTCCCATTCAATACCCAGATATTTATATCAGAGTAATGTATGACCTTAAAATTGGATGAGATGTCGATAAAGTTCTGAAATTTTTGTCAAATGAAAAAACTAATTTTAAGAAGAAAGTATTTGGGTTTAGATAAAGCCATATATCTCATGTTCGAAAAGTTCCCGAATCTTAATTAGTAAGAATCTGGTCACTTCATCCATTTCATGAGCAGATGAGAATTCTCTGACCTTATTTATTAGTCAACTTACAGCTGTGTAAAAAATGTCCATTTTTCCCTTCTCTCTAGATTGCAAAATATTTTCTATCAGAACAAATTCGTGGCTTTGTTCCAGGTCTTTCGCGTCTACAAAGTATTGATCCAACGATTCTGAAGTTTTCAAACACTTGTCGCAAAGTGTGAGGAGAGATGCCTTGAAAAAGTATTCCTTGTAACTTTTATTGGTGTCATTGAGATTGGTCATGCCCATCTTTTGTAAAAATCGAAACACCTTTTCATAAATCTTAAATGCAGTAATGTATTCTTTGTCCAAGGCATAGTTCTCGGCCGCTTTTAGGAAAGCGCGATTTGAGTTCCTTTAGTAAACTATAGTAGTTACTCCGTAAGACCCGATTTCAAATACAGTTCAGCAGCCTGATGATAGAATTTAGTGGATTTCGATATGTTCTTGAGATCACATTCCCACACGTTGCCACATAATTCCGAGTATTTGGCGGCGTTCTCTTTGTTATCCTTATAATGCTCAAAATTACATTTTTAAGGCATTTATTTATAAGAATTTCATAAATTCTTGCAGAACGCTCCGGATCTTTCTCTCGACAGCATTCTGCAGCCTTATCGTAATAAGTTAAGCTATTTTCTTTCTTTAGGAATAATGATATTTGAGCCACAATCATGTATGTATAACTTGCGTCTGTTTTTATTTCAAAGAGTACATTTCTGGTTGTTTTCTTTTACATATAAGTCTGCTGCCTTCTCAAACAACCCCAAAGCCTTTTCGAGATCATATAATCTAAGTAACTACAACAAGCACCCAAGTAATCTGTAAAAATAGCCCCCATTAGTCGATATACTTAAGGCCATTTCAAAAACATCGGCAGCTTCAGACATTTTAATACAAATATAATCAGATAATAAAAGTTTATTTTGAAATCAACAAACTTGCGGGTTAATGAGGCTTACCATCTGGTGTCATGGGCAGCTTTGGGTGATAGGTTTATCACCCAAATTATGCTCAAACAAAATAATACACGCATAAAAAATTTTTGAAATTTTAAAACTTCATTTTATTAGAGCTTCGGTGAATTTTACCCTGCTATGAAATACCAAATATACGCACGCGGAGCATAACACGACAGTGAATCAGCATGATTCAATTTGAATTTTTAATGTTTTTTTTCATAATCATTCATTGTCACCGACCCTGAATCTATTTGCCAAGTTTCAACTATCTAGCTCCACGGGAAGTGGGTTAAATATTGATTAAAAGATTTGAGGACAAACCAAGTAAGCAACCTGAATAAAAGGTAGTAAAAAGGTGCAAAAAAATTCAAATTACTGTTTCTTTGTAAACTGCGGTCAACGTAAAAAATGTTCACCCTTAGGTTTTCATACATATAAGCTTATTTAATGTCTACAAATTATATGTTTATAATCAATTATCATGAGGTCAAAATATTCTCAAACTCCAAGTATATTTTCGGAGGCTTTTAAACAAAAATAATTTCATTGAAACATCGTAATGACGATTATATGGATAATAGTTCAAAAATTTAATATTAACAATAAATTGAAATATAACATTTCGAAACGCATATATTAGCCGACTCCCAAGATTCTGTGAGTCTTTTCGGGCTCCATTGGAATTCGGGTAAAAAATCATCTAAATATGGCTTATGTTATCTGTGGTATCTCGATTATCTTTTTTTTAGATTTATAGAATGTCCCTTTGAACAGTAACTCTATTTTTCTACCGTTTTTTCAGCTTCCCGATGCTTTTCCTTCAAAACCAAACGAACTGTTCGCCCCCTTAACTTCAAATGTATAGGAAACAGCGTTCGGTGGATTGATTTCCATCTGCGAAACGAGGAACTGAATGGGCACATCTTTATTGGTTAAAATGATATTCCTTCTACTTTTATGATTATTGTAAGAGGAATCATCGATAGGCTAAGAGGCGATATGTATCGATTGTTTCAAAAAAAAAATAAAATTTTTCATGATAAATTTTTGTGGTGCAACAATACATCGAACTCCAAAGCAGAACATTTCTCTATTAGTGGGTCAGAAATAAAAAAATACAAGAAAAGTGTCGGTGATTATCGTGAAAACTGACAAAGAAGCATTTTTATAACAACATCAGGTCAAATCAATAATATAATTTAAAACCATAATTGTTTAGAGCATTATTTATAAATCTAAACATAAATTTAATCTGAAGTTTTAGGAAGGGAATTCATTACCAGATCCGAATTTTCTGTATATAGATGATATATATTTCACAAAATAAAAAAAGAGTAGTTAAAAATTATTTAAAAGTAGTATAGGATGATTAAAAATACGAATTCTCGTAATTTGAAAATGTATACTTAAAATAAATTTAATCAAAAATTGTGTAAACCATTAAAAATATATTTATAAACACACCCAAAATGTTTCCATTTAAATAAAATGTATTTTACATGGTTTTAGATTAAAACGTACAAATCGAAGGATATAAACCCGTCACAAAAACAGGTTGATTTAATCCGATTAAAAAGATATTGCTAAGCATGATTCCCATATTTTGAAAATTCAAAACCAGGGTGCACAAATCTATTGTCGCAGATGACACGATTGCCAAATGGTATTGCTTTGAAAAACTGAAGGTATTATTTTGCTTGTATAAGTCAGTTGAAAAATTAAACGATATAAATATTTTAATTCGTTTTTGCCTCATTATGCTTTGTTAAGTCGATATTTGAAGGATGTGGTTGAATGCAGTGAAAAATTGTCTAAATATATGTTGAGAAAATTGCCAATCTTTTCTGGTGTTATGCAGGCCATGCATGATCACCGTTAATTAGGGACAATTTGTTTTAAACTTTTACCAAAACGCAAACAATATTTAATATAAACACTGTTTTACGGTTGTGCCATCTTTAGTACGTGTAGAATCGGAAATAAACTGTATTTGAAACGCTTGCCATAGATTAACAGTCTTGTAGAAATGACTAAAAACGAGGCCCTCTTTCCAAAGAAAAGGTGAAGGGATATGGTATCAAATTGAACATCGAAAAAAATGTGGTATTCATCTTCTATTGCTTACAATTTTACAGCGTTGTCCTCCTCTTCACTTGAATTCACAATTTTATTCGGTATTTGGCAAAAAATACTGTCGAAAGTATTTCACGATAGCTGGTCTTGAGAAATTGAAAATGGGCTGAAAATTCAGAACCTGCCTACTGAAAGGTTTGTTATCCCGTTCGCGTATGAAATTTTTTATTTGGTGCCATTTTTATTGAGTAGATTGCAAAAATTATTAAGTAGATCGATAAACCCTATATCAACAGCGTAAATCAGTAACGAGTTCCAACATTTGATATTGGATATTCATGACAGAAAAGCTTGGTTAGAATTTTATTACCATTATTACCCACAATATCAGTTAACATTTCGTAACCTGCACCAAGGAGTAATAGGTTTAGTATGCAGTGTTTAATTTGCATAACTGCTGTTTATATAAATTTTTATAGTCCAGAAACAAAAAGAATTTTTATTATGACCACACAATGTGGGACATGTGTTGAATAAATAAACCATTTCTGATAGAGAATGCCAAATCAAATACTCAAATTAGGAAGTTACGCCAATCTCAAAAATAAAGTATTGAAGAATCCTTAGATAATGACCTACTTAGCTCAACTCCTGGGGATAGAAATGTAAATGCTCTCCTATCTTTGCATATTTTTGATGGAGTGACAGCTTGGAAACTGAATGAAGGATACAAGTAATATTATAATACATGTTTACCATGATTAATAGAAGATAGGGTCGATTACAAGTACCCAGAACTCGTTACGAACCCAGTGGAAGTATTCACTATGTGAAACTGTCGGTATTTTGAATTTTATTAAGGATTTTTGAAATGTGGTAATGGTCACAACCAGTTAGTTCATGAATGAAACTTCGTACAGATCCCATAAACGACAAAAATGTAACCATTAGACACCAAAAACTCAATCTTTTAAAAAGAAACAATACGAGAAATTAACTTTTCTAACAGAATAGAACTTCAAATTCGGCTATAATTGAAACAAGTCAGGCTGATTTCAGAAAATATCTAGACTTTCAAATAAATGACTGAAGCATAAAGATTTAACTGTTCACCTGAATTAATGACTAAAAATATCAAAATTGATAGATTTAACATCTAGCGATGTTTCGGCCACCCTGTCACAAAATTAATAAAGAAGGCTAATTTTTATAATAGAATAACATTGATCTTTTAATCCTTTTTCTTGATTTATAGCATAAAATTCACAAATTATACGATGTAAAAAATCGAAAGACAAAATAGTCAGAAACTTATTTTTCTCTATTGCCTATTCACAGAAACATCTTTGAATTCGTTTTAGAATCCTTCCGATAAATCAGAATGATTAAGTCTACTTCATCAAAATTAAAAAAAAGATTAAAAAATTAACTGGGAGTTATTTTAAAATCTATCCACTAAAGATGTCCTTAGATAAAAAGTTGCCCACGAATTCTTTTTAAAAGACATTCGTCGAAATTGTATCAATCCAATATACTTGTACCAAAATCTTGGTGGACTTATGATTCATGAAAGATTAAACAGTTCAAACGCCCATCTTTTTAAGCAAACTCAATACCAAGACTATTAGGTTCTTTGTTGTCTAGATTTCATTTATCAGCTCAAGCTTATCCATACTCAGATATGGAATAAAAACATTCCCTTAAGATATGATTTTGGTTGGTGGATCAATGAGCCATTACCTAGTTAATGTTTGACTCTACATTTAAATAATACTCAAAATTTACACATTTACAGCAATATTGCTTAAAAACAATGAAAAAATTTTTTGTTCGAATTCCAAGGTTCGAATATATGATTTTAATGAATTGGTTACCTGACTCATTTACCAAATAATGATGAAAAATATAGGCGTTGCTTCATAATCATATCTATTCTTGTGGTAAATAATTTGGAATAACTAAACAAAAGTTAAAATATGAATTACACAAGACTGATCAGCCATCCCCCGGGTAAATACGGAGACGACTTACAATGGAGGGGGCAAATCGAGGACGAATTATGTTTCAGGAGATTTTCTGATCCTTGCCTCTGATAATGATTTGATTGTAAGAAACTCGATGAGTAACAGTAATTATTCGTAATCAAAATTCACATCCACAAATTAATCCAAAACGCCAAGCATTCCCAGTTGTTAGTATACAAAATTTTGGATTATTTATTGTCTTGTACATAACTTAGCACTTCATTATCTGTTCGAAAAATTTGCAACATAACATTATTTTTCTTATATTCATTCTAATACGAGATTAGTATCGAAAACTGATTAAACCTTTAGACGAATGGTTATAAGAACTTTGATTGATCTAAATGATTCCAACTGAGAATAAATGCAATCCGAATCACCGATTTTAAATCATGTGTTCTGATTTTAAGATTCCCTCTACTGAAATCCAACATAATTCTTATATCACACGGATCCTATGAAATGTTTCCTTTACTAATAATGACCAAGTTAAGACTTTTTATTTTTAAAGCATCAATCACATCAACCAATTTGGAAAACTATATATTAGTAAACCAGTTTTATTTATTAAATGGATAATACCACTAAATCCGTTCTTATATAAACTACGAGTATATACAATTAGAAACTTAATTTAATACACCATATACTGAGTCGATCGATCTTTTGACCCTATTATACGAACAAATCGATTATCTTATTTCTTCAGGAAACGATTACTATAACCTGAAACAGGCTAAAATCAGTGTTTACATTAGAAAATGCCTTGAACGCTATCCCTTGTTGTATTTGTCATGAAACAATTTTTCTACAGGATAAGTTACCATGACAATCATAGATTCTTATAATAAGCAGTCATATTCAATTAGTTCGATCGTGTGGCATGTTATGTATGACAGATTGAATAACTTATAAGGGGATGTAACTGTGCATCCCTATTCAGCAGAAAATCAGTTTCATTGGATTTTATAGCTTTAGGAGGTCTTTAAATCTCTATACTAAACCTGGATTAAAATTGGCTTACAAAATATATTTAGAAATTTTCCAACTTATTGTTTTTATTTATTAAACACCAAGCACTTAAAGCATAATGTGAAATGATGTTTGTTTACATGATACTGTGGTGCCGAAAAGAATAGTACAATTGATGCGACTGCCCAGTGACAGGTGTGAGGATATTCTTTGTTTAGAAACGTGACATTTTAATTGTAAATTGGTACTTCATATATTTTTTAGCTGAAAAATGGTGAGAGTAGTTCTGAAATCATTGAGTGAGCTATGTCATGAGATGAATATAGAACCGATTTCAAGCATCAAGGCCATCGACGATTCTTGTCCCCATAAACCGTTAGTAGATACTCACAAATTTGCTCAAGCTTTGTATGATGAAACGGAAATAAGGATAACAAGTTTAAAAGTGGAATATTTTCAAATTCTTCTGCATCGAGATGACGATTTAATCGTCGAACTGATTGCTGTTATGATAAGTAACGCTTGTCTTGTTTATTTTCCACAAGAACTCTTTTCTGATGACTTACCAAATCAGTTTGATGTTTATAACCCAGTATTTCAGATTTATTGGATCACCTGGAAATGCATTCAAAGGCTGAGAAACTAGTGATTTGTCTCGAAAAATCTTGGACTGAAATTCGTTTGTTCTTTCCTAATCTCAGAGGCTGCCGTTCACGTGCTGCTAACTTTGGGATTTGAACACACGTACCACCTCCAAAAAAGTATACTTCCCAAATCCTTGAGTTCATTTGTGATGTTAGGCTGGGAATTCTAATAATTATGTTGAAAGAATCCACACAGCATCTATAAACCAACATGTAGCGAGTTGCAATTTTAACCATTCATTTTTTCGCTAATCTCTAAGTTCTGCTCGGGCTTTTGGAGCAGTTGAAATTGTGATTGTAGAACCCTTTATTCTGTTCAATGTTTATAATATTAAGAAATGCATGATCTTTTTAGCATATCCCCATTGATATGAATTCTTTATGATTACGCTAGTTTATGGAACACATAGAGCCCGTCTCTTTCGTCTTATAAACCGAATTCATCCAAAATATACGGTGCACAACCATATGAGATCAAGGAGAATGTGGAGTTTAGACTATTTTAGATAGGTGTTCTTAAATAATCTTTATTCCAATTGAGTCGTATATTTGTCAGTCAAACTTCTTTTTGAAAGGATTCCATGAATTCAGACTATTCGAGGCTATCATGAAGTCGATCACCCACACATACTCTCATAGGTTAAAAGTTCCAGCCTGGACAATAGTTTTCAGATCGATTCTGAATCAAACACACTTTTCGTCGTCTTCATCATTTCCATCCATAACTTTGACTCTTTTAGAGCAGGTTATGAAGGTCTCGGATTGCTAGGTTGATGTAAGCAGAATTTTCAACACTTCCGACCGAAAAACTCATTCATTTCGAAAGAGGTCGATTCCATATTCTTTTAGTATGCGTAATACAGAGGAGTTCCACCAACAGAAAATTTTCTATCAGTAGTACTTGCGTAAAAGGGGGATACAGGTTGATGTATCTGATAATCGTCATGCTTAACAATTGTTAACAAGATATTGGTGCCCGAATATTGAGATCAATCGTTGATCGACTCATTCTATTTGTTGTTGCGCCTGGATTGATTCATAGTTTCTAAACATTTTGTGTCACTGTGAGTAAATTGATATGTCGAGATTCACGAAACGACGGGAAATTTTAAACTGTAACCGGAAATTACTGGCCAATTTTTGTTGAAAACCTCTCATATTTCTGTAAAGAAAATAATATACTCGCGAAGCATGGATAACCAAGGATTCTAACTCATATTAAATTCCGTTTCAACAATGAATCACCCCGATCAAACAACCGAAACCCCTTTCCATTAAAGTTTTTCAACGTCAATAGATCATCATCGAGTTCTGCTACTAATCAGTCCTGGTTACTTTCTCAGAACTTCATTGGGTTAAGTTAGTCGAATTGGCCTTCCCTTACCAATGCTTTCGGGTTTTTCATGATTTATGTGGGTGAAGATGTTCGTCACAAAGCATTAACATCTTACGATTTTTAATGACATCATCAAACATGAATTTTACTATTCTCATACATTATTTGAAAGCTTTTCTAGTGTTTCAATAATGATTGAAGGTCTCGAATCATCCCCCAAAACAAGTCTTTAATCAATCATCAAACTAACATTTCGAACCAAAAATCAATTTTTGTCTAAGTCAAGGTGAGTATCTGAATCTCGACTAAAATATTTGGAGGTGAGAGAGTGATATCTTGATCGATAAAACTTTCAGATCGGTTCTATAATCAAAATCCGATTATTACGAAACATCGATGGGATTTTATCCACTGCAGATGAATATACAATTAGGCATTGTCGAAACTTATAGAAGCAATCAGCGCTAAGTAATACACCGATCCATCGATTTGCATGGAACTGAATTTACAGGTTTTGTGACAAATTTTTATTTGGTTCGATTTTTTGCGTATACTGAATGCACACTGTTCACAGATTGAGATATAATTGAAATCAATAACATAGACAAAATAGGCCATATACGAATATTAATCTTAATTATCAAAATCGAAACCCAAATATACAAAAAGGAGGAATGTTGGTTTTGCATTTTTTCGAAAAATATTCCTTTTATTTCTATCAAAATCTATCTCATATTTTGCAACTCTACTTTTGTCGGCCTGAGTAAAATTACTCTGTTAAAAATTGAGAATTACATTAAAGTGTAAAAAGAAATTTTTTCTCTAACAAAAACATATACGTGTGCAAATGGAATGAATGTACAGAGGTAGGCTAAACTTAACAGATTATGATCACGGGTTTCATGTAATCAACAAATGACAAACGTAAAAACCAAACCAATGGCATATCGTGTGAAGAACTAGCGACTGGAAGAATGAGCTTAAAAAAAAATCAAGACTAAATGATCCCCCTTCCAATTCAAAATCCCGATGATGCCTTCATACTTATTATTTTTGAAAATGTCTTAATTTATGATTATATTTTAATATTTGTTTTTGCTTTTTCCAAAAAGGTGTATTTTTTAACATTTTTTATTTAAGAGATAAATCGAAATAGAATATGCCTGAAGTTGAAAATTGCATGAATATGTGTGTTGATTTCGAACCTTTTCATTGGAGGTGAACATCCTCAGGTTCTTATGACTTTCTTGTCTTGTTTTACACTGTTTAAAATTGAGTTAAATCAAATGTATTTTTACATACATCTTGGCATCTGTTTACACGGTTTTGATGTACACGGTATCTGGTCGAATGATGTACTTTATAATTGAAAGGATAGGTGTACTTAATCGACGAGTAACCAAATACACCATTCCTAACAAAAGAATGAACCAGATGTTCCATGATCCAGCCCTTAATCCATTCAAAGGTTTTATATATGCTCACAAGTTATTTTTTGAATCTGGGTTAAAGCCTATTATAAAGGCCCCTTAAGCCCAAAATTAAGGGATAAAACTATAATCAAACATGATTAAATTTTAAGGCAATTTAATTGTTTCTAAATCAAAAATTTTAACCAACTATATCGTGATTTTTTTATTTTTCGTGTTGAAAAATATAAAAAAAACTTTCAACCAATGTAAATCACTTCTCTTAGGGCAATGAAGAATACTACACACTGGCTAGAGGAATGTTTTTGACACCACACTAATCATCCGAAATTGTCATTCTTGGCGTTTTCGACCACACAACGCCATCGCGATCGAGGAAATGGGTCCTGTTTCTCGGAGAGATTGGATATTTAAGGGCATTCCAGATTGCCTCTATAGAATTAGTATGGGCCCCAATTTCAGGATTCTGAAAGTGTTGCGGTGGTTAACTTGGAGGTTGTTATAAAATTCGTTAAGGTTGTTATAACAAAAAACGCTTGGTCATTATAATAGACCCTTGAAGTAGGTGTGCGTATTATGCCGAAAAATGTCTCCTCTGTTCTATCAGATACCTCTACTAAAGACAATTGACATTTCTTAATTCTTTTCACACCGCCAATAACACATGTCCCATTCGCCGAATGTCTTTATGATATTTGTTCAAGTCCATTTTTGTTTCATATATTTCTACGACCACGCTCTCTCCCCTAATTTGAATATTTAAAGGCCAATGAAATCTAGACTATCGCATACCAACTACCAACTGTCTTATGAACTTCTTGTATGGGTGATCGTGGATTTGCAACGGCCTGTACACATTTCTATTTTCTTATTATTTGCATTAGAGAGCAAAAAGTATGTAAGCATCCGAACCTCATTATATTGCAATTTACATTTTTTAAAAAATGTAGTGGCGTATACGGGGTTAAGGAATCTGCTTTGTTTTCGGGTAGATCTTCAAATCTTTGATGAAAGGTCGAAATCCGAAAAGCCACAGTAATACATATCTGTGAAAACGCCAGTGTACCACATTCCACCAGATAATGGATTCTGTTTTCTTGGTGGGCAAAGATATTCAAAAAGTTGCAACGGGTCCCATCATAACAACAACAAAAATCGATTATAATAGTTCTTATTTGCTTAAAATGACTTTTTCAAATTTTAAACGTGAATATGATTTTGTTAAGAAAGGAATTCGAAATTTTGAAACATCTCATAAGCGTGAATTTACATTAATTGCTAATTAAATTGAAATTAAGTTGTTTAGATTAACTTTAATCAGATAAAATTAAAGTATTATGGGGCCTTCATAATATACTTGATCCTGAATCTGTATTGGACGGATTTAAACTCAAAGGAAGGTCATGAACCATGGGACTCAATTCTGGTTTAATCATCTGTACACTTGACCCATGATAGAAACATCGTTGATTCACAAAGATCTTAGGGTGGATGATCGTTCTGATCTCGGGTTATACCACAGGATCCCCCATGAATCCGAATTTGTTACCAATTATTCAACAAAATTCATCTAATCTGAGATCACACAACTCCTCTCGAATTTTTTATATCTATCATTATCGGTACCTGGTTTTGCGACCAATAATGCGATTTTGTTAAATAAATATTTTAATATAAAAACGGAACCGCATCCACTTGAATGAAAAAAGTAATGGTAATTCTGCATAAAAACTTAATGCGACAGTTCTGAATAAAATTGGTATATTTGGCATTGTGCGTATATGTAAAATTCGTTTTCTGAAAAATTTTCGGCGGTCTCGTCATATTAAAATTTTTCAAATGCAACACTTCATCATTCATTATCCTTGTATAATCCTATAATTAGTTGTTTGGGCACTATTAACACTATGGAATGTTATGGTTGTAATTTGAATATTTTGGATTTTGGTATGGTTTCTGAGACCAAAGAGTCTCTATTTGGGTTTCTTTTTCAGAAAATTATTTTATAAAACGCAGCAAAATGTTCTACACGCGGAGAAACTAAAGAAGAGGACCTAGAGAATGAAAATTTCATGTGTCAGAGATATGGAACTCTCGTAGTCCAAAAGAAAAAAATAGAAAACGACACAGTCGCACATTCTATAGAAGTCTTTATATGGGCACGTGGTTAGAGTACTGCCACATGCCAATATAAACAGCAACAAGGTTGAGAGCCATGTGAATATTGAAAAATCTACCTCAAAATGATATTGCAATTGAATCATTCAGATTGGCTGATCACACCGTAGTCGATTGGTTTTCATGTTGATGCGAAAATTTGTCTTGACTGGTGCGACAAAAATTATAACCATATCGGAGGATCAGGATCGGAGGCGAAAATACACTAGGCAAATATAGGAAAAAGGAAATATAACCGTGGACGCTAGTAAGAGGGTTATCTGATTTTCGGAGGCTATGAAAGATCCACAAAGAATATCTTTATAGTGCAAGTGGTGAATAGATCCAGAACATCTCTTTTCTCTATTATAAATGATCGGATACTACCTATAACAACAATAATTCCAGATTGCTGGAAATCCTAAAGGGGCCTAAATCACAGAGGGTTTAAACATCTTTATGTAAACCACTCTAAATTTAGTTGACTCATACTGGGGCCCAAACAAATGGAAGGAAAGGGTCTGGTGGGCGGTGAGGTCAAAGATCCCTCGTTATGGCACAGGGAGATTTCATGCAGAAGGATGTCTATCTGAATATACCCTTAAAAGAAAATACTCGATAATAAAGGAAAGAATCCACCAATACTTTACAGAAATTTAATTCCTTTATCAAATTCTTTGAGAATATACATTCATTAGATCAAGTAGCATTGTTTTAAAATATATTCTCTTATTAAAAATTGGACAGCGACATTGATAAAGTAGTCGTAGAGGAATTCTATTGCTTGAGAACAAACAGAAATCGGAAATTACAACGAATCCTTATTTTTAAATCTAGTTTTTCTTACAAAATGTTCAGGTTTTCTGCAAAATTAAACCGTGGCATATTACATAGAAATGAGAATTCAAAAATAATATTTTGATATATTTTACTACATTTTAATATGTAAATATAGGTGTTTACAGTGTAAAAATTGCAATATACTATAACTTCGCCATTAATCTTTTCGGGTGAACTCGGCCTGTGCCCTTTTTGGAAGTATATCATGCATTATTTCAGTACTTGATCGAGACCGCCTTCAATCATTTCCATAAACTTTATTTGCGCGTCGAGAATGACTCAATCGTTCATACAAATTAAAAATCCGAAGTAGAAAGTCTTTCTGCAGAAATACCAAATTTATATTAAACATGGTTGTAAAAGGTGAAAAAATGGATACCAAAGCTAAAGGGTGGATATACCTGAATCCATGCAAGGGAGACTTCGACATGGTCGAGAATTATGTAAAAAGACATAAGTGGAGCAAATAGCCTAATATAAAGAACGAAATTTGCGTGTACCACTGTTACAAGTGTCAAATTTCCGGTTTTTCGTGCACACTATATCTTTTTCGAATATGCGCCTTAACGAGAAAGACATTCCAAGAGACGAAGGTAATGTTCATATGAAACTCAAACTTTATATTAACTAATCATACCGTGCTTTGTTACTTCTTTTGACTTTCTGTGTAATTCCTTGCAAAGTTTCGTGTTATTGTTTGATCCTCACCGACTTGTTAAATGCAAACTCAGATAACTATAACCCTTTTTTCACTTTGTAAAATATGTTTAATTTTTTCATTTCAGTGGATACGGTTTTTTACGTGAAAAAATCATTTAAAAAATTCTCACATCTGGTTGTCACGAGTCGCCCTATAGGTTGCAAAACCTGGTAACTAGAGACTAATTGTTTAGTTTTTTATGATGATTAACCTGGTTTTGAACCATTTAAGTCTTCTTGTTATATTTTGAATCATAAAAATACAAATTGCAAAAAGCTGTCATTTATTTTGAAAATCATGGTAGCTATGGATTTCGAAAAAATTGGATCTCAGGTGGAACAACTATCGTTCGTCCCAAGCTCTATAAAATAATGGATATCAAATTTTACGTTAAAAATTTTCTCTATAGATACCTCCTGTAGGTGAAATCTTGGTTTTATAGGAAAATTATTTACATTGTAATATTCGACACCAATAAGGAGAGCATAAAATATTCGTGTGGTAAAAAAAGAATTAGGAAGTACATTGGGGCTTCACAACATAATTTATGGTAAATATGTTTTGTCTCGAGAAATAGAAATGTCAGTTTATTGACCAACGTTTATGAATTCTACTTCATTAAAGCCTACATTCAGCGATCGCGTCAAAACCGATGTACGTTCATTAAAACCGTTGAGACTTCCACTAATATTAGCATAATACAATGGAGGAACATCAGATATTTTGTGATCTCTTTACAGCTCAACTTGTTTACAGTTTATGGCGGTGGCGGGAAACTTTTCCATGAGGCAGGCCAGATAGAATACAACCAAGTTCTTCGCGGGCCGGATTAATACCTTAATACTGCATTAATCCATAATTGGAGAAATGAAGAAATTGTATTTAATATAATGCTTAAATATAATGAGATCAAAAAGGTATCTAAACAATTAAACTTTATTTACTTTGGCAAAAAACTGAAATTTATTAAACATTCATTTTGTATTCGATCAAAGTTATTAACAAGTCTTTTGAACTCTGGCTGCATGTTTTAACTTTAATAATCTCAACAAAGATTGAAATCAAATATCAGATAAAGCCGAAGGTAGCTTGGTCATTTTAGTGTTCATGGTCGATAATGTTTGTTCATAGATACATGGTGAGTCGAACAGAGAATGTTGTTTCATGGCCATCGTTCGCAAGTTGATAAACTTGGAATCATTGAGTTACACTTAAAATTTTTCAATGCTTTTATGTTGGAATTTTTCTCTCTGGGTAGAGTCGCATTGCAGATCAATTAGTTCTTTTTGTAAAGCCCACAGTGCTTTTTCAAAATCAGTTTTCAAGGATGATTACAAGATGTCAAACTCATCAGAATATTTTAGATGTCCCCAAAAGTAAGAGTACATTCATTGTCAAATGGAGATATCATATTTGTGTAATTCACCATCGACATAATCTTCAGTGCCATATTTTTTGAGGGTTTGAAAGTGGGTTATGATATTATGGCTGATATGTCTGACGAGAACATAATTTCAGCTTAAACATTAATGCCCTCACTGTTGAACACATTTCGTGAGCAAAAATGCCATTCCCTTTATGTTTTGTGTTAAACTCCTTAATGTATTCAAAGAGATCAAATTTATACACCAGATCTGAAAGCCACTTCGTTTATCTAATTTATGGATATTATGTATTATTGATTTCATCTTCAAAAACATTCCAATTACTGGTCTCAGGTCTGATACACCTCTCAGAAATTTTCCAAAATTCAAAAAGCATACAGCTGTGTGATGCAGAGAACCAATGCGATCTGAACCGCGATCTTTATGAAGTCTGATCAACGTTTTATGATATATATCTTATTTTCCGTGATGTATTTAACAAATTTCACAAATTGATCTGTGACATGTTTCAAGAT
>JWZT01004076.1:193253-208067 GCA_000827895.1 Thelohanellus kitauei
ATGTCAATATTTACTAATTTTGAACTATTATTTCCTTTCAAAACGTTTTTTTATTGTTATATGTACCGTTTCCATGATATCCTGGGTCAATTACGATGAAAAAGAAATAAAATAATATATTTTATATTAAAGACAGACGCATGCTCTATAGGGTGGACACGATTGAAAATCACGGTGGCCACGATTGAATGTAAAATCCGGTAAATCAGATGTATATGGCAAACGAAATTCCACACATTTTAATTCAGGTTAAAATTACTGCACGGTTAAAGCAATAAGTTGAACAGTGACCATCAAACGATATATCTTAGGCTTCTATTTAAAGGGTTTGGTATTTTCGAAAAGACCGTATCACTAAAGATCCATCCAATATAATATGCATAAAGGTTGGAAGAGTCAAAGATCTTGTAAGGTAAAGCTAGAGAAGAAAAGATGATAGTTTTATGCTCCAATCATATTAGGTGTAAAAACATAAAAATAAGAACTACTCTAACTTATCAAATACGCCGATCATATACTGACGAATAAAATCAGAGTGAATCATATCTTGGGATGCGATTTCCTCAATATTAATTCTTGAAACCTTTATAGTGGAAATGATTACATGGTGAGAGTTAGAAATGCAATCAAGACAATGACTAGCGATGATGGACCTGGCAAGGCGTTGATAGAAATTAATAACCT
This sequence comes from Thelohanellus kitauei, assembly GCA_000827895.1. NCBI lineage: Eukaryota > Metazoa > Cnidaria > Myxozoa > Bivalvulida > Myxobolidae > Thelohanellus > Thelohanellus kitauei. The sequence goes on from JWZT01004076.1 coordinate 193,938, forward strand.
CCATCTGGCTCAACTTGCGTATAACATCTAAAAGACACTCTACAGCCTTTGAATCATGAAAATATTGGCTATATCCATAATTTTTGATTTCCAAGAATGTCAAATAAACCTAATAATTGACTGCTATTACCTTTGCATTGTTCTGATAGTAAGGATCGGCGCAAAACTCAGAGTTATCATAAGTAGTCAACAATTTTGACAATTTCTCAAACTGTTCTAGTATAAAAGGCCAAAAAACCAGATATGAATAAATGGGGGATGTATTGCTTGATCGCCTCTTGGTGAGATTTTTCATATTCACCACAAGATAACAATAACTCGACAGCATCAAAAGTATTTCCAATGTGTAACAACCAAATAGCCTATGAACAAAATTAAGTACTTTTTCTAGATCCAACATATGTTTAGAAATATTTAAAGAGTTCAACGTATCGAGAGAACATTCCAACTCACAAACGTGGGTCCTGATGATCTGGGATACCATTTGAGTCCGTGTGACGTCACATCTTATGAATTGCAGAACGAAGATCGCATGCTCCCAAAACCCAAGGACCTCCAATTGTTTCGAAAAATGTGTAATAAAAACAGATTCGTTATCCAGACGTACATCACCGATCATTTTCATAATCATATACACATTAAAGCTGTTTATAGTAAAAAATACGATAAACTGTAATCGATTGGATTGTATGTGTAGGTATTCGTTTCAAACATCTTCGACGTATCTACTTCTAAACAGGAGAAGTATTTCAGAACATGAAACATGATGTCATAAGACACATTTGGAATAAAATACGGGGAAGATATTTGGTTATGATAGTCCTGAAAATTATTTCAACACTACATGTGTGTGCTTCACATACAACTCAAGAGAATCCCGCAAGGAGTACTCCTGATGAGTAAAACTAAATTAAAAAATGATAAACAGAACAAAAAGAGTGAGGCAATTGATCCAGCCAAGGCCTTCACATACGTGCAACACAGAGTCTTCAAATTCGATTACGAACTTGCCACACATAAGCATCATAAGCTTGATGTAAGAGTTGTCAATGTGGCGGGTGAGGCCTGTCTCAAGCCACTGATCCAACTGATGTGAAAGCGGTGAGCGAAAGTGTTCATGCAACGATTCACTCAAAAGAGCAGCGGTTCGAAAATTTTTTGTGGAATTCAAAAGTGAAACCGCTTCTTCAACAAGATTGGCAGATAATAAACATATTACGGCTGAGAACACGTCGTTCTAAAGTGAAACCAAAGAAAACATTTTTAAGATAACTGTGAGATTGAGATCTAGCTTTGAAGCCATACGCGCTCTTCACCCAGTTCAAAAGATGTTTTTTACGTGAAACAGAAGCGGAATCCAGCTCATTTACTAAATAACAGCAAATTTTACATGTACACGTCGATTCATCAGTCCAAAGTGCTCGAATCAGCTCAAATATTGGTAATTCTGAGTAAAATACACATCTAACTGGAAAACGATGAATAAATAGGCAAAATTGTGTGGGGATCTATAAAACGGACAGTCGGTACGTAACCAGTCCTTTGTTCGAATGATATAGACTTGATAAGAGAATCAAAAAGCATCTAAGAACAATTAAGGTACTACTTTAATATTTGTGGAGTTTATAAAATCTAATCCAACCGACGTATTCGAAGATGAACAGGAATACTTCAGTTTTTTCATAGTAATAGACTGGTGTATTGAAACACCATTTTCCCGAATGTCCATATAGTCGTTTCTAAGCCCGTCTTGGGATTCTGCTTCGACTATAGATAGTGCGAATTGCCCTATGTAATTAATATAATGTCTAGAATAGCATAATTCAGGATTAGAGTATAAACCATAGAATTCATCCAAATATGGACACTTTCGCTTTAAATTTAACCCGATCGATTTTCTAGGAGTTATACTAGCACAATTTTGAGCTTTCTTAGCGCCAATTCGACTCAATAAATCATTTGTAGGATTAGGCAAGCTATCAACAACTTTGGGGGACAAGGATTGTAGATTCTCCGTTTCACTTCTTTGAATTGTACATATGTTGTATTTGGTAAAGTGTGAGACAGTAAAAGTAAAAGATCCAGACCTAGGATCGTACTCCAAGAATTCAGCATCTAACAGTTGGGCTTTTCTTTGTAAATACGACTCGAAATCTTTTAGAGACTCTGAGTCAAGATCCTTAATTATTTCTCCGTTTGCGTCCTTAGGAAATACATTGTACAATGTGAGTCTAGCTGGTTTGTTAAGACCCGAACCTACAGGAGGTTTGATACAATTAGGATCATCGTCTCTGTAGACCTCAACTTCGTACTCATTGATAAAAACTGTTTGATCCAAGTTGATATTGTAAACATCGGTTTCACCCTCAAATACCACCTTTCCGACATTAAAACGGCCGACAGTGAAATTCTTTACATAGCAGTGGTTATCGACCACCAACTGATCAAGTTCGTCGATTGTCGGAACCGTGTAATATCCATACCGTGTTAAAACCACACCACAAGATGCTTTTATGGTAAGGGAACTAGGTGGAGACACAGTGTCCGGTAATTGCTCCGCTTGTTGTTCACGGGAAAACTTGGAAACTATAGTAGATATGAACCAAGAGGGAGTCCATTTGAATTTAGATACAAGCGACTTTGAATCGTCGAGAAGCGGCGCTGTCGAGTCGTTAAAACTCACCAGACTTCCACCCAGACCGTTTACAGTTGCATGCTGCTTTGAAGGAGTCACTTTTTTGTTGGGAGACTCTTCAATTGGTAGTCGAGGGGATGGAGACGGTTGATTAGTAGTGGGAACAATAGGTAAAGGGGATTGGAACTCACGGTTCACAGCGGGTTGAGGAGACAAAAACCCTGACTCTGAACTGCCGAGAACAGTAGGCCCCTCTTGGAATGTTACCCGGCGTCGCTCGACAGAATTGTCGGGAATTGGCTCAATTTTTGAAGAAATTTGATAATCGCTGAGGTCCATATCTAGAATCGATTTTTTACGTGGGGTGACACGTTTGTTTAAGATGGGTTTTGGTAAATCTTTAGAAAACGATTTTGGTGAGCGATGAGAGAGGTTTTCTGGAATAGTGGTATCTGGGGTGTCTTGTATCAAACTAGCCAGATAAGATTTATTTCCTGAAGTCTCTTTCGAAGTAATGGTAAACGAAATCTCGGCATTTGGATTGAAGATCTTTGGTATATAATGTCTATTTTCAGCTGTTTCCTCTATATCGAGAACAATTTGCTGTTTTCCATCTTTGATGCCTCCTAGTGTAGGGACCACATGAATCACTGGCTCGTTTTGAGCTTTTTGGGAATGTGAACGTGAACTAATGTCCTGTTCTGACCTTCTGGTAATTGGCTGGTCTCTAGAATCAAAAAACGAGTCTGAAACTGGTATAGAAGGATCGATCCCATATTTGTAATATAGAGCTTGTGCAGCCTGGCGTTGCATCAAGGCTTTCTGAAGCTGGGTGCTTTCTCTTGATGAATCTAGGAAGCTGGGATCACGGTGCATGAAGGAGTATGTATCCATAGGCATGCGAGGATACATATAGGGGTCATAGTACATGGGGTACCTCGGAGGGTAGAACGGGGGATATGATGGATATGGCATCTGGTATGAGGGTTGACCTAAACCTGGGTATACCGATGGGAAGGACGGCTGCGATGGTGGTAAAGTTTGAGTTACATTAGCTACGGGACCAGCCGAGGGTGCCGCCGAACTTAAGCTTGATTGTGATGTCTGTACGGTCGGAGTCGTTGCCCAAATATTTGAGAATCCTTGTAAATTCTGATTCAAGGGTGCAGCGGTAGAGGTGACAGCAACTTGAGTTGGCTGGGATCCAAACTGTTGTAAGCCTTGGAAACCCGTTGACCCGAACTGTTGTTGAGGTTGTGCTGTGGTATTAAAACCGGTAGAGGTGGAGAATGGGTTGGAGATACCAAACCCGGTACTAGAAGACTGTCCAAACCCAGTATTAGAAGTCTGTCCAAACCCAGTATTAGAAGTCTGTCCAAACCCAGCATTAGAAGTCTGTCCAAACCCGGTAAATGATGAACCTCCTGTACTCAACGGTTGAGCTAAACTTATACTACTTGAGGGTTGTTGAGAAGATTGAAAATTGAACGATTGAAAGGCAGGCTGGCTAGCAGCTTGTTGCCCAAAAGATGGTTGAGGTAAACCGAATGAAGTAGTCGATGACACTGGTTGAAATTGTGAAGTTGTCAGAGATGGAAAGGATGGTGCCACGTTAGCAGGAGTCTGCATCTGACTGCACTTTTGTTTTGAAGCATACGACATGGCAGCGAAATAAGTGAAAGCATATTCGAACATTCTAAGTTCCTCAAGGTCTTTGTTTATATACTCTGACTGGCAATTTAGGCAATATATCACAACGTCGAGCTCCATCCTTGAGGATAACGTGTCTCGAAGTTTTGTCTCCTTTGTTTCAACCGGTCTCACGCTGGCATATTGATTCAGGGTCTTAGCAGGGGTAACTGAGCTAGTTCTCCACATCCTTATACTTCACTCTTGATACGAGAATGGCAATAATAACAAAGTTGGCCGCGCTTGCGTGATTGGTTTTATGAACGTGTTTCTAATTACGGTCTCTTGGTACGATAATTAAATTTTGTCATGAAAATACAACGGAAACAGATACACAACACACTCCGTTCTGACCATGCGGCTTTTTGAGTCATTCATCCCGCGCGCCCGAGAATTCGATAATCCTTAACTCCAAATAGTTCAACGTTCCAGCTATTCATTTGCCCAACCGAGAAAATTATAAACGAACGTCGGCCTACACACCTGAAACACTTTCCACGAGATTATTAGATCTTTATTTTTGATCATAAATGCGAAGGTCAGCAAACAAACGACTCATAAATTTTGACATTTTCATCGAATCCCCAACGTCAGTTAAATTAATGAACAATATGAAAAAAATATTTATGAAGCCAAAATTGAAAGTATAATAAAAAAATCGGTCAATAACAATTTAAATCGCCGTATTTTATTGACGTTAGTTGAAAGAGAAATCTAAAATCACCTATCTTCCCTTCGCTGTCATAGGAATTATTTACAATAACACTTTCTTGTTCTGTATAAAAAATTACGGTTGTAGTTGGCGCAATTCCGTCATCAGCCAGAGGAACGCCTGTTGTTTTTGTATCCATTTATCTCATCGACTGTTTATACCTTATTTAAAGGTGTGGTTTAAGATTTATTTCTTAAGCGCTGGTATAGCCTCAAGTTCTGTTACACGCTCATTAGTAATGAAATTGTTTTCAAATGATATGTTGAGCTATTCTCTGAGTTGTCTGATCAAGATCTCATACACCAACTTGATAAAGCAGTAGTTCTCTACTTCCGAGTTATGCCTTTGTTTCAAGTTTACATTCATACTCGGTCTCTAGTTATAGAAGACGACTAGAGTCCATATTTTACAAAAATATAAGAGTTTTAATGATAAGGATGGATAAAATGCACTTATTCTGACAGCGTGTGTTTTTCAGTTAATGATGGACATTTAACTTTTAAAAGAAAGTCATTCATCGTAGCCATCAGGGAACTACTCCAAAAAGAATCAAATCTCACAAATTCATGACTTGTTAGTTATCAAGAAATTATTTTGAGCAAGTCGAATGTAGTTTAAAAAGAAACCAAGTTGGTGCCATCGACTTCATCTTTTATTAATCCTCATATATAGTTGAATCAACTTTATTCGAACATATCTGAAGTAAAATACGGCGACTCCCAAGCAATGTGTAAAGAAAATTCGCCAAATTGTGCAGTTTGAAACCTATCGAATTTAACCAGGGATAAGATTTATGATAATATAGTCAACTCCGGTTAAAAGCGCAGTCTTGGGATCGGGAACAAACGTGCGCTTAACCGGAGTTGACTGTAATAGATAACAAACGAAACTTAAAGAGTTTCTGACTGGAATTCATGCACCCAAAGTGTTTTAAAAAGCGAGAAACTACCGATTTTACACCAAAAATCCACATATACAGCATTATATTATCAGAAATTCCTGGATCTACCTGGATTTTCGTTAATTATCGTGATCAGTGACATTCAATATCGCGTTTTTTTTAAATTCTTGATCACAATATTTTCATTCAATTCAAAAAACGAGTTATCAACATGTAAAAATATAAAGTAGAATTGGTTATAAAAGAGCGAAAATAGTAGGCCAAGTTTCAAATCTTGACATTTCTGACTTTTCAATTCGATCCTTTATTAAAAAATACATCTCTAATCGCGTTAAAGGAGCTCCTTTTGAAGGGCTAGAATATGTATAGCTTAACAGAGAAATAGAATGAGTTGATAGCCGATAATTTCACGATATTGTTCAGCGCGATACAGGTCCGGTTATGAAGTGAATCCCTGATCATATTTTAGATTCCATAGAAGATTGGTGGAAGTGTTGGGAGAAGGGTAATTTATAATCGTGGGGGGGGGGGGCAATGTTAAATCTCACCTCAAGGTAGTAAATAATCTTGAGAATAATCGTTATAAAGTCAAATTTTTTACCAGATACGGTCCATTCTGATACCCGCTTGAAGAAGCATTCGACATGCTTAAAAACATACTAAGGAGAGATGGAATACAACGTGAAACAAGTAATCTGGTTAAGAAGTTGACGGAATCCTATCATGAATCCCTGTAACTCGCTTTCATATTTTGTTGCCCACTCAGAAAGCTTCTCAAGCAAATGTTTAAACCTCGAACATATACCCTGGGATTCAGGGTACTAATAAATGATCTCTTTACCCCAACATTTTTATCTAGCTTTATCCAAATCAAAATCGCGATATTGAATGGAAAACCAGGTGATTATACCTGAAATCTACCCAATCATCATAAATGTTCGCATTGATCCTAATCAGAATTGATTCATTTTCAAAGGGACATGATCCGATGGGTTCGTGAATTCTCAATGTTTGTTGTTGTTTGATTGATATGCATGAGAAACAGTGGCTCAAAATTGAATAGATTGATGCTCCGGCGGTTAAAACCTGACACTACTTTTCACATCGATTTAACCGAAACTTTATTCAAAAGAACTGTGTTTCTTGAGATAATTTTTATTTCGACAAAAACAAAATATTTTTATGTTCTGTATAAAGCGGTCAGCGTCCAGGAATGTGCTGCTCTGAATTAGAAAGTTTGTAGAGTATGATAGCTGAATAATTTTAAATTAATACTTGCAACGAGTTTTTGTATCGTCAGGTTGAACCGTATTTTTACAGTAAAATTCATCTGTTCGTATATTAAAGAACCATCTTATCTTTGGTTGACGGTTTGGCGGGGGACACAAACGAAAGCAGCCAACGATGCAGGTTAGTAACAAGTCAGATCTTGATTGGAGAAACTGTAAGCTAGCAGTGTATTCTTTTTTAATCGGTTTACAGGTTTGTGATTTCTATTTCATTAAAACTCAAGGACTTGTTTAACAGCTTCTGACAACTAAATTAACCAACGTTTTCATACGGTACCGACCACTTTCACGAGATCATCTAACAAACAGCAAAATTTGAAAAGAAGCGAAATTTACTAAGATTGTCAATTCCAATATTTCTATCAATGCCTGCTCGAGAATAAATGGAAAGATTTGATATAGTTTGGCATGCGTTGATTGATTCTTCATATTTTTTGAGTGGCTATTTGGAGAACAATCAAACTTAGGATGGCATGTTTCCTGAATTATGGGTACCGTGAAACTTCATTGTCTCCTTTCGATACAATTTGAGGAAATCAATCCTAGTTGTTAGTGATTTACTTTGAACTTAAATGAGATTCACCTCATTCAAAGCCATTTACATTCTTTTGATTTTAGGTTTTTTATGATATCAACTCCGCTTCTGCAACATATAAATCCGATTTCAGTATATTAAGATTTAACTGATAACTGAAATGACCTGGGCTACTCAGGAAATCTCGTTCACCGATGGAGATTCAGGTGTTCTCGGCCACGAAGAGTTTTCCTACATACCGATCTGTTTTTTTAGAGATTGGATCGTGTTATTTGTGATAATTTAAGTTTTTAGTCAGATTCAAAAAAAACCAGCTCTCCACGTGTTGTTGTTACAATAGAATCTTGATAGCTATTATCACGTGCTGGATTATAACAAGTCCGTGTTTTATCAAACATTTACGTCATTATGGAATGACTTCTTTTTGAATGTCGAAGAGTTTTTATTTAAAAATTAATCAAACTGAGTCATTTGTGTTGTTAATTAATCATTTAGAAAATGTTTAAAATTGCTTGACGGATGAAAATTGACTTCATTAGATGCAAATTTATTGACTTTCCTCTTTAACCCTGCCAAACTGATTGCAACTTATTTTAGAACCTAATACCCAACACCCAGAGATTTTGTACTTTCACATAACTAGTCAAAAGTCTATTTTAAGTCGAAGGTGATCAATGTTTATTAACAATGGGTGAAATTATGGCTTCAAAACCCTGTAAAATTTTCTAGCTCATTTCGCGGTCACAGTTACCATATCCAATGCATTAAGCTTTCCAGTAAACATCCAGCGTTTAAAAAAAAATACTAAAAACTAATATTCTTCCTCTGGATGATAGAAAAAAAGGCTTATTGTTAATAAATTTCTTGAAGAAAGTACCAATATTAAATATTGACTAAAATAATCAATAAAAACAGAACGACTGATAAAGTATGAACCTCAAAACATGTCAAAAACCTATAAGACAATAGACCCAGCAGTAACTGTTTGATAAAATTCGTCTGTTGGTTACAATAACACGCGGTCTATGAAGATTTGAACCACCATATACTCTAAACACCGAAAATTTCGCCCTTGCGCCTCAACGCAGAATCCTGTACTTAAAGCCAATTAGTTTGCTCATATTTCGATGAATAGAAACTGTTATTAATTTTTGAATTGTGTAGTTGCACTTCAGAACTTGATCATTTTTCATGAATTAATCAATGGTTCTTAGATTATAAGTGAACATTTTAAACAAACTAATCAATGATATTGTGATCAAATTTTTAATTTAAAGCAACTCATTTGGATCCACGGGTTTCATTTTGGTGGTTGGCCCGATAAAGCCCATTTTGACTCGAGATAATTGTGACAATCTCATTGACCCCACTCGAGTTTAGGCGTTTTTGGAGAAATTTCTGACTCTGGTTCTGCTCAAAACTCTGTGGAACACAACGCAAGTATATTCTCTTTGCCTTAAAAAATCGTATTTCGTTCAATAATCTTACAAGTCGCAAAATTTTTGATTCCAACCATTTCTGTCAAACAAAAACTTGCTGTCTATTAAAATCAATTATTGATTATGATTATCCTAATCATCGAAAGAATCAACGCGATGCAGTATAGTTATCAATACTGGATGAGCGGGTTATTCAGATCCACACCCGGCCCTTTATTTACTTGCAAACTTTATCCTACATTTATTGCACAGAATTGCTAGTATTTATTTTGAATGCAACAACCAGAGTAATTTGCGAGGACCACTTATATTCAACCTAAATTTCCTGATAAAATTGAAAATAATATATCGAGTAATTTTATCTGTACCTGGCTTTCCAACTTAAAGAATAAATAGCTGATTAGTAGAGATATAAAGAAGAACCAGGCGACTCGATGTACCCCCAACATCGATACGACACTACCATTTGTAACTTAATATCATCCAATTAATTACTTATTTCGAAAACTTAAAAGGCGATACAGTCGCCTTTTTCTCAACCACTAAACATGTATTCTACTGCTTTTAATTCAGAATTCAGCTTGGATAATTTTTGTTGGTTTTGAATTGAACAATGAAAGTATTTGAATGTAACAACGGAACGGCTGATGGAAACAAGATTAAATATTTAACTAATATATACATTTATTATAGGTTAACAGATAATTAACGAGTTATTGCCTTTTATGTAGAAAAAAAAACAAAGGATGAGTCCCATATCGAAGGTTTGAAAAAGTTATATAGTTAAACCCAACCAAGATACCGGGTTTTGTGATTAATAACGGCATTCGTGACAACCAATAGCCGCATTCGTGAGTACCAATAGCGGCAGTTTTATTAAAATAAATTTTTGAACATAAAAGGAACTGTATCGACCAAAATGAAAAAGTTTAATTTTCAGCATGTAGGTACAACATGAAAAATAGTTACCATTTTTCTCGAATATCTCCCTTAACGAACAAGACATTCCTAGAGACTAATTGTGTCTGTCTGAAAATAAATATACATCTATTAATTTAACTGTTTTTGGCTACTTCTTTTGATTTTCTGTTAAATTCCTTGTTACATTTTCCATTATTGATAGGCACAACCCGCTTCTTTCAATGAAAAACGATGTAATGGCAACTATTTTTCACGTTGTATATGCATGCTGAAAATTAAACCTTTTCATTTTGGTCGATACAGTTCTTTTTTATGTTAACAAATTTATTTCAATAAAAATGCCGCTATTGGTCGTCACGGATGCCGTTATTGGTCACAAAATCAGGTACGATAACGTTGATTGGAAACTCGCAAATGTGAACTTTTTTTATAATATCAGAGAAAAGAATGCGATTTTACAGTTCATACGAATAAAAATGACATTTTTAAAGAGAAAAGTGTTCCCATGGAGTGTGGATCGCTAAGGATTTGAATGCGTAATTTTAGATGTACCGAAAGAATTATGATCGATCTTAAAATTATTTAGCTTTACGATAACAATTTAAAACCTGTCAGGAGTTTTTGGGTTATAAAGAAAATTTTCTGAATTATTTAGCATACGATTTTCCCCGCCACTTTATCAAATTTATGGTTAAAAATCTTTACGCGCTTATCGTATTAACAGAAATTTTTTGGAAAAGGCTATTGAGAAATTTGAAACCGCCTAGACATTTATCACCGATGTTACACTGTTTGAATGGCGCGATGTTGTTCGGTTAGACTATCACCTATGTATTCTTTCCTTATATCCACATTCAGCAGTTAAGTTAGTATCTGACTCGTTCATAAAAAATCTCTTACTTTAGATATTCCAGTACTTCAGTGTCAAGATGATATTATCTAGTGAAAAAGAATTCACAACATTGTTGGTTTAGTTTAAGCAATTATAGAGAGAAGTGGGGTACCCAGAGAATCTTTATAGTGAAAAGGTGCTTGAAATGGCATTGAAGATTCATTTATGTGCGTATTATTAAAGGAGGGTTGTTGGCATAAATGGTCGATTCTAAGGTGCCTGTTCTAAAATCTTGTCTATTTCAGACTTAAAGTACATCACAAGGTGCTCAGTATTTGTCCATTGATTTAATTGTGTTCCAAATTTTACACAATTTTACTTTCCTAAAGTTCGTTGTTCTGTGACAAGCCATCTCTCAATCAAATGTGCTTCAGAGCTCACTCAAAAAACCTTATATTTTAAATAATACAATGATTAAAAAAAAAGGCATGTTTCATAAATTCCCTTAAAATAAATTAAAAATATACTCGATGAAACGCTTTGGAAGGAAAGCGTGTTGATTCTCAGATCCATCCAGTTATTCATTTTGGATAATTTGCCCTTTTGCTGCGGCGATAGCTTTTTAAAATAATTTGGCATTTTAAATAGTTCAAAAAAACTTTATTATCACCTTCTATTTCGAATAAAAGCAGCTGGATTGCATTGTTCCTTGGAGAAAATGGTACCAAAAAATTAATTTCGTGGCTATGATTCTATCAGGCGTCAGTGCCAATTTGAACTGTAAAAATACATTTATAGTTAATTACAAAACCGCTTGAGTTTCTAGTTATTCAAATAAGAAATATTAAATGCTAACGTTATGAAAGCGAAGTTGCTAATTATCGTGTATTTCAAGGCTGCCCCAAGTATACAATAAAACGGATTTCTTCAACAAGCTCACATCCATTTGCAAGTAACCCAAATGATAGGACAATTATTAACATTTATGTCCATCATTCAAGAGAGGTCCGCCGTGTAATAGAATCGAGGGCCCACGACATAATATTTTGGAACCCTATTCTCCACTGCTGAATGCAATCTAGCAGTTTGTTCGAAAAGGGAAGACGATTAAAAAGCCTTCTTCGGCTATTTAGGATGCCGACTTTTAGCAATCATATAGTGCCACAGTGTCAAGGCAAATATCGCAAAGAAGTCACAATGGATGGATCCAAGAATCAACACACTTTGCTTCCCAACACTTACAAATAGAACATTTTTATTTAAGTAGAATAGTTTCTGAAACTTCAGTACTCTTTTTTGAATTCATTTAAAATTGGCCTTTTGAGTGAAACCTGAAGAATATTTAGCTGAGAAGTGGTGTAATAATCGTTGATTAATTTTGATAAATTCTGTCAATATGCACACGAAATGATTTAACTGTCAAACATTTTTTGGAATTTTATATTATTCGTAACCAACAGTCACTAGTTTAAGATTTGAAAATCTGAAGGCATTAAATGCTGCGGATCTGATAGTTTGTAACATATCTTCATGTTAAAAACTGCCTGATTTATTCTGTAAGTGGTGATATTATTTATCTAGATTCCTTTCATAACTAACCACAAATGGTATTCCATCATATGGTGGCTACCCGCGCCCCTATAGGCTATTTAATCCCTCTAATGGCAATTGTTTTAATTTTGGAAAACTTTTAAAAGTATAACTTACTGATTGGGTGAAACAACTTTAACAACTATTTTCCAATTTTAATAATTAAAACTTTAAAAATAACCCACAATTAAACGGAAAATTTAGTTAGGAATACTTTTAATAACTGAATTAATCATTTAAAGACTGATTCCTGGTTAAGTTGAGTTTCTAAACTTTTTAAACCATCATAAAATTACGATCAGAACGTTTGTGGTCGGTAAACCAGATTCCCTGTTTGGAATGATACACAATGAACTTCGATTAAGTGCACAGCCTTGAGACAGGAAAACGATGTGCAGTTAATAGGAGTGTGCGCTTATCCGGTGTGCACTTAACCAGAGTTGACTATATTGTCAAAAAAGTGTATGATTTATTCAAAATTGCCTTAAAAGTATTCCCCATTTTACAAATCTACAAAATTACAAGAAGAAAGGCACATTTTGGACACTGATGTGTAAAGATATAATAAAACTTTGTTAAGTAGTTATCAAAATGAATGAAAAATTATCAGAGAAAAGAAAATACAAAAGATGAATTTAGACAGGTGATGAAAATACGACTCACCGGTTAAGAGAAAATTTGAGAACATGAATCCAGATGAAGATTATGGTTGTGATCTAAGTACCCCTTTATCGAACCAGAAACAACTTTAATACAAGAACGTGCCAAACCAAAATTAAATACTTCCTTGATTCATAAGGTTATATTTGAAAAAAAGTAAAAGATAGTGTGCTAAACTTAAAATGTTATCGAGACACAACACAGTAACCTAAAAATACGTTTTAGAATCTCATTTTTATAATCCTGTAGCAAAACATCCGTCTTAAATTTTTGTATGAAATTTTAATAGATTGTATTGACAAGTCAGTTGGAAGGCATCCAATCTATTCAGAAAAACAGTAACATGGTTTTATATTTTTTCAATTTTACAATTACATTAAATTATGCATAGGCGCGGGCGGTGGCCACCAGTAAATGGAATATACTCAAATGAAACCTCAGACGTTTCCTCGGAATCCAACAAGTTACTGAATATAGCACTGTGACGTGTAGGATTCAACATTCATAAATTGTCGATATTTGCTGAGTTCGAAAAGAGAAATAATCAGATCCGAGCTAATGGATTTTTACCTATCAATACTTGAACATATTTTGGATAGTTGTACAATATGAAGGCTTTTGGTCTAATGGCTTCTTCATCTTAATTATCATGTTTTTTGTTGAGAAATTGTTGCCACAGCTATCCTTTTTTTAATAGATCACCTATAACAAACGATTATTGAATGTATCTCACGGAGTAAAGTTCAGTATTAATATGTCAGACATTTACTGCGCGTTAATTCACCATTTCAAGATCAGGTCTTTACAGTGCCTTGTGATTGATTTGGTTATGCATGAGATTGATTTCGAATTTGGGCAGAAACGCGGTTTTTATTCTAAACCATTAGTTAAATTTGTAAGAAAAGTCGTTGAATTTGTAAAATTCAA